>BLFK01000994.1:0-16579 GCA_014634185.1 Astreopora myriophthalma | reverse complement strand
ACTCGTGATATTTCAAAATTGTCTCAAATTTCACTCGCCTAACGGCTCGTGAAATTACGTATAACAATTTTGAAATATCACTCGTGGTATTTATGCCAAATATCACTACAAATCATGCTATTACCTATACAAAGGAAGCAGTATTTAAGAGAAATTTCATTTTAAAGTTGCCAAAATTTTATGCTAATTAAGACCAATTAATTAATTTTGTTCTGGGCTTATGAATTATTAATGAGTTTGGGAAGTAATATTCACACAACAGCTTCTTTAAGATCCTGTGTTGTATTCCTTCTATTAGAGCAGTTACAATTACCTTTATATGTAGAAAGGGGAGATCAATAACTTGTCAGGGGTCTTATGAAGTACCACCTGCTGCCTAAAAAAATGTATTTGCTACTTCGATTTAGGAGACAGCCGAACTCTAGTTTCGAAGAGCAATTAAGGTGAACTAAAATTTACTGCTAGTTAAAGGCAAATGAGAACCCAAATACTGTAAGACCTTTGTGAATTTTGTGGGGATTTTTTTTGCCACAAAGTTAATCCTTACAGCTGCAATGCTCAAGACATAGATGGGGACCATCTAAGAATCTTTCAAAAGTTCAATTAAAACTTCCACTCAACACAATAACAATCATTATTGTAGTCTCTTATTACTCTTTAGGTGATTAAGACTTAATCACCTAAAGAGTAATTATCATTAATGAGTTTTTTTATAATGTCCATGCCAATAAGCAGATCAGTTGCACCTGCTGGTGCTCCAGCAAGCGCATCTACCGAAAATTCATTTCCCCTAATTTTAATTTTAATTCTCACTAGAAATCTTTCCTCAATGTTGCCCCCTGCAGTGCCAAAACACCGTTTCTTGCTGTGATCTACATTTAGATCAAGTTTGTCTAAAAGCGCATTTGAAATGCCTGTAGCAACATCATTGCCGCTGTCTACTTTCACGGATCCTTTGGGAAGAAGTGTATACTTCCCATCACTGTTTTGGATTTCAACTGGTTCCTCATCAATAGATATGACTTTGGGCTTGTACTCTGAAAAGATAAGGAAAAAATTAATAAGAAATCAGGGCCAGGCAGTGGACAAACTTCCAAGCTGTAAACATGACTTTTCCCAGCTGTTTTCAACTTCTCTACTGACTCTATTCCATACAAAACAAAAGAATAAAAATATCTGGTTGCAAACCCCTGAGCCCCTCCCGTGGGAGACCTTAATGTAGTCTGCAGTTGGCATAAAAATTAATTTTCAATCAAGAATTTAAAAAAAAAACAGCATTTTCCTTCATTTGTCAAATTACCTCTGATAAATATTTTATAAAAGCAATAGAGGATTTTTTTTTTCTTCCGTGTTTACATAGCCTCATCTAAACACTTGGGGAGTTGGGAGAATTCAACACAGTTATGCAAACCCTCGACTCCGTCTCGAGTTTGCACAACTGTCTTGAACCCCCCCTCCCCCCCAATGTTTAGATGAGGCTATGCAAACACGGCAAGTCCTCTATTGCTTAATTTCACTTCACTGAACAGCACATTTTCAATTTAATGGGGCTCAGAGCGAAAACGTCCTACTGTGACTTGAGTATGCATTTTGCCATTATTGTGCGACCAGTTGGCTCAATCGAGAGTGCACTGGACTTTCATGCGGGAGGTCGTGGTTCGAACCCCGACCGGACCAACACTCAGGGCCTTTAAATAACTGAGGAGAAAGTGCCGCCTTTGTAATTACATCTGCATATGGTTAGACTTTCTAGTCTTCTCAGATAAGGACGATAAGCCGGAGGTCCCGTCTCACAGCCCTTGTTCATTAACTCTGTGGGACGTTAAAGAACCCACACACTATTCGCAAAGAGTAGGGCAAGCTGTACCCGGTGTTGTGGTCTGACCTTATCACTCATTCTGTTCTGGGGGCACCTGTAAATTCTACTCGTTATTAGATTTAAGATTGTGAACTGCACCATAAACACAGTCTGGCAAAGTCCCCCACAAAGTGTTGTAAAGCGCATTTGAATATCTTCATAGAAAATGCGCTATATAAATGCGATATCATTATCATTATCATTGTGCAGAATTGCAGCCACATTTCACACAATATATGGCATTGAGTAATGCAATGACCTACCCCAAGATGTATGAGAAATTAACAAAAACTGGAGCCACAAGGATGAAAATATAGGGAAACAAATTTGAGAGATTTGGAATGCAGCATGGTACATTTTATCCCATAATTTTAGTGCAATTGATTCAGAGGAAATAGGCGGCAATTTTGCAAAATGACCCAAAAAACCCACAAACATCACTTAGGACACTTTTTCCCAGAGCCTTTCAATTTGGAATAAAAAAAGACTTCCATGCAGGAATGTCATGGATCACTTTTTTTAGATTTATCCTTCAGAAAAGCTGAAATTTTCAGACATGGCAAGGTAGAACTAATTTTTTAAACCTTCTTGAGAAATTAGGAATTGCACAGTTTTTAGGACTTTTTGCATCAGATGATGAATCAAAACTACTACTTAAAATTATATCTTTGTTGGCATGACTGGTCAGAACATGACTTAATAAACTTCAAGTTCTGCTCTTGGACAATGCTTGTTCTGTGAAAAGTTCAGGTTGCTATAAAAAAAATTTCCATTCATACACTAGTAAAGCATCAAATTGAGATGAATTAAATGCACGAACACATGCCATTTTGAAAATTTAAGATTTTTGACATTTCATTTTGTTTGCAATGTTATATTCCTATGAGCTATGCTATGCAAGAGAATAAACAATAAACTCACCAAGGATTAATCCTTCACAAACACCCCAGCGTACTAGATTCCCTTCTCTACTTTCGGTAGGTTCCCCAAAGCTTATTAAAGCTATTCCATCATGAGAACGAACATCATTTGTTGCTTTTGTTAGGAGACCTGTACATGATATTGACAGGTTTTGATGTTCTCTGCAGTTGAGTTTTAAATCTACATATTCTCTCCTTTTTGTTGCACATATTATGCGTTCATCAGCTATGTAAGCTGGTCTACAAAAGCTCACAAGAAAATGCTGTCTTGGAACTGGATAATTCCCTTCCAAATAAAGCCCTCTGCTTTTCCCAATTTTTGCATTAGGCGAAGCATCTCGTATTCCCTGGTAAACACAGTCTCCAAGCTTTAAATCCTTGACCACATCTTTTACCTTAAAAAATAGGAAAATTCTGTTCAAAAGAAGAAAACAATATTACCTCCGTAACACATAACTCATGAGAGAATTACGATCCGACCCACTTTTCCATTCTTATTGTCACCAACTGCAAATAGTAAACATTCTCGTGACAGAGAGATTTGCATAATTAATTTGGGTCTTAGCTGATTTAGACATTTTTCAGCATTTTACAATGAGACAAAAACAGGGTTCGATTGCTTTAGAAGTTGACTAACTTGAACGAGTCACTATTTGAAATAAATTTTAGATTTCTGCACCAGGACTCAATTGAACAATCACCAGGGTTCATAGCCCTATAAACAACAATCACCAGGGTTCATGGCCCTATAAACAAAGTCCTTTCCAGGACTTTTTTGTGCACTTTTCTAGGCCTGCGTTTCAGCTAGCCTCTACAGAAATCCACAATAAAAAATCTCGCAGTGTTTCTTTATAGCGACGGATTAAATTTACCGATTTGTAGGACTGTTGAGAAAAAATGGCATCGCCCCGGCCTCCAACTTCCACAGGCGCTTCGGAACTTTTTTGTGCAATCCCACCCAGTCGAACCTATTAGAACCTAAATAATCGACCCATTCAAGCGCAAATCTATTATTTATTTTTTTGTGAGATGTCGTTCGCTTCCGAATACCGAGCCCATATCAGATTATTAAATTTTAAGCTTCCATGTCGCGTGTTTCAAATCTCACTAAAACTCAAAATGAGTGAACTACCTGATTTGTGTTGGCTTGGAACAAAATCTTGTTTCCTGACTTAAGATAGGTCAATAACGAACCACATTTAATTTTCTCTCTGCGGAGAGAACTGTTCATCCATATAAACCGTCTGTTCCCGTCGTGGACGCGGAAAGGATCTCCATGAAGACCATCCGCTGTATATTCCAAGGCATAAACGATACTAGTTCTGCCGTTACTGTTAGCTTTAGCGATGCTTATAACGACACAGCAAGGCGATGCATCGTCACTACCACTGAGATTAAGATTCAGTTCACGATTAACAGGCTTCAAAACCGAAACGGACGCAGTAGCCATAATGGAAATGCCAAGAGCGGGAAAATGGAGGCGCAGGTACTGATGGGAACCGGTCCCACAATTCCGTGCAAGGCGAAGGATACACAGGCAGCCCAAACTCATCCAGCAATTTGGATGCTCAGTAAAAACCACCTGCCGCAGCTTCATAAATGGCAGCAAACAAATTATCCTTTTGTCTTTATGCTACTTTTCCTCACTAGCTTCATTACCATGTGGAAATTGCAAAGAATTTTTGCTTTAAAGTTTGGAATTCCATTGAAGAGTCATTAAAATCCAAGAGTCGTACCTGTTTCAAAATCCTCTTAAAAGAATCGCTTATCTCCAACTACTGATCGACTGGCTCATTGATGTACTTTAGTTTCCAGTTTTTGCGTATGCACTTCCCCTTGTCTATTGGCAATTGTGTGTGCGTGTGTGTGCGTGAACGGTAAACCGTGTCCATAGTTCTATGTTAATGTATGGTATTTGCAATTTTTTTTCCGCTTGGCCCAGCCACTTAGCTCAATTAGCTTAGCTATTTCTAAGTGGCTGTGCTCCTTTCCTTTGTAATTTTTTTTTTCTTTCTTGTATTTGTCTATACTATATAATTTCTGGGGCACGAATAAAGATTGTTGTTGTTGTTGTTGTTGTTTAAAATGAGGCTAGTGAGGAAAATTAGCATAAAGAGAAAAGAATAATTCATTAACCACCATTTATGAATTCAGTCAATTCCAGAATAGATTTTCTTTGGTGGTAAATACAAGAATATATCTATTGATAGGGCTGAGTAGAAAGCAAGACGTACGACAAAGTAGAAACACAACAACATTTAAGTTTAATGCTCTTGAATCGACGCCATTACGAGATCGAGCACATGGTGAGGGAGGGAGACTGAAGCAACATGGGAATTACCATGCATGCCATTCGGGCACTTCAGATTACATCAACAATATCTCTATTGACATTTTGTCAGGAAACAATGCTGAAAGTCTCCCTTGTATTCTGATAACATCAGAATTATCCTAGGCATGATTTTTAGAAGTAAACTTTCATATTCTTATTCCTGAATGAGGCCAATTAAACGCACCCTTAATATTGTCACAAATATCTAATACGCAGTTGGAACAAACAACATGACTTCACACTGAAGAAGCTTAGATATTTCTGGCAAATTATGCTTGCACCTGGGCTACCTGCGAGGGAACAAGAGCCTACATGGCTACCCTTCGGCAGAAGTTGGCGCCGACTTGCGCTTCAAAGTTCACTGACTTATTGCATTTCCGGGTGAGGTACAACTGAAACTCAGAAATTAAAAAAGGCTCTGATTTTTAAAGTAAACCATTGTCTAGCTTAAAACTTGTAAACAAGAATATATCCAGGAGAAATTACACCACTTGGCAGGTTTTGCAGTTTTTCTGACAGCTGCATCAAGTTATAAATGGTAGTAAACTGGTAAATACTATAAATTCCCCAATATCATTTTACTTCGTTCTATTGCAGACCTGCCAACTCTCACAAATTTTCCATGAGTCTTACGCATGCCCTGTTGTTTATCTATGGGGAGTTTGTGACCCCCGAAAACATAAAAAATCCGGAGAGAACTATACTCTCTGCCCAAGTTATGGCCAAAGTAATGTAGGCCCCACTACTTTGAATCAGAAAGAACCACAATGGATCTAAATCAACCAACCAGAAACCATAAAACCTGTTGAAATACATTAGTTGTTTCAAGAGAGGATAATTGGACAGAGAGGGAAATGCCCAGTCTAGCCTTTGGGATATGTGAATTTCAGTAAAGTTATTCTTAGTGACGGAAGTCTGTTTCCCAAGACGTCCACTAACACTGATTTATGGCTCTCGTGCCTTTAATGTGGGGTGTTTGGGGTCATATGCCACATTTTTGCTTCAATAAGCATAAATTTGCACCATTTAATGATTTTATAATTTTAAATAAGTCAGAATTAAGGTTTGCAGACTTCTCTGGAAACCAACTTCCGGTGTACATAAATAACTTAAGTGAAATTTACATATCCCAGCAAACGCCGTAAGACTTGCCCTCTGTGCCATTAGCGTCCCTCGTTGTTTCCTATTGACATATTTGCTGATGTCTATTTCTTGACAGAGCAAGGGGCATTACCTTTGACTCAGCCAGTTTGCTGCCCGCCCACCCCCAGTTATTTTACCCTTGCTACGGACCAGCCACAAGTGCGCACGAGAGTGCACCATAATGTGGCATAATAATCCAACAAGGGCGAACGTAATAGTTGTTTTAATAAATTCTCGACTTTGTTTTAATAAATTCTAAAATTAATTTCCCTGCAATTGAAGCCATAAACAACAGAACTACAAATTACTGGTTGTCAATACGCCATTAGGCAAATTGACAACAGGTTAAGGTTACCATCTTTGCTATAATTGTGAGAATGCCACCATTTCGCTGGGCTTTGACTGAGGTTTCAAGTTACAAGTCTGGCTGCACATAAGCTACTTCCTTTTATAAAAAACTGGACCATTGGATATTGCAATACAAGAGTCTTCATTGGCTTAGCCATCATGCTTTGTGAGCTAATATGCATGTACCATGCTCTACAATTATGGTATGCCTACACATCAGCTCAAAATTAAAACGAAGCTAAAATATGAACAATTTATCTATATTTCATGAACAATTTTAAAACAATTATTTCAAATGCACTTGATTATGGTGAACTCAGCAATATGTGCTTCATTGGCTATCTATCATCTCATGTCCAAAGTGTGCTCACAGAGTAGCTTAATTGTTACCCCCTCCCTCCCCAGATATAAATAACAGTTGACCCCAAACCCCTTTCTAAATAGACCTTTTTACCAATATGACAGCCATCCTGGATTCTATTGTTCTGCAAAAGATATTATGGGATGCCCAGGGGCAAATTCATACCTGTTGTGGGTATAAATTTCAAGCCACTTTGATTTTTGCATCCTTTGTTTTACACCATAATTAACCTGTGGCAAAGGAAATATGAAAATTGATCTGGTTTGAATATTATTGAACTAAACCCAAATTTATACCCATTTGCCCTGTGGGCATACCATAATATTTCATTCAGAACGAAAGAAAATTTCAAGATGGCCGTTGTATCAGTACAAAGGTCTATTGTTTAAACCCAAGGCTTACTTTTACGGTACTACTAGATGTCATTTATGAAAAAAAAAAAAAAAACAGAATATTTAACAATTATTATTCCATAAGCGCGCGTTGAATATGAGATGGTAAATACAAGCCAGCAAATTATTCAGAACGCAACATCAATTAAGCTTTGACTGCTCTTTGATACCTTGACTCTTGATCGAGCCAAACCAGCCAACTCATGGGTGTAGCCAGGATTTTTCAAAGGGTCACACTGAGTCAAACAGAGGGTACTCACCAGATTGTCATCTGAATATCGTAGGTTATTTGCTTACAAAAAGGCTTACAAAGGGGGGGGCTCACGGGTACCCCAGGACCCCCCCTGGCTGCGCCCTTGAGCCAACTAACTAATATGCCTCGAATGTGGCCCTGTGTCTATTTCTTTTTGCTTCCCTTTCCTTTTGCTTTTTGTCCTTGGAGATAAGCGATCATGGATTTTGGGCCCCAAGGAGCCGGAAGGAGTCAGGAATTGGGAAAACTTTAAATTCATGTCGTCGTTGAAATGACAAACGGTCATCTCGCCACCAAGCAACAGAGCGTCAATTCACCACCACTAAAAGCCACTAGGATTCCCAGATTTCTGTGATTCTAAGATTAAGTTTGTTGAACTAAACAACAATGGTATCAGCATTCTTCATTCTTAAAGCGTGACAATTATTGGAGTTCGATAACACTGTGGTGGCGAGTCTTCCTGGGGCGAGATGACTGTAAACCTTTGAAATAGAACGGATTGATCGCGATTAACTTGCACACAGTCTCCACAGGAAAAGTCAATCTACCTTTCGCTTAGTGGTGCTTTTGCTATAAACCATCTGATCTCCAAAGACCCGATATTCTAACACAGAACCAAATTTAAGTCTCTCCTTATGTACTTGGTCGTTAGAAAACAAAACAAAACAAAACAATGTTTTCTACTAAATCTCCTCTGTTGTTAAAGTTAAATTTCAAGACTATAAAACATATATTTTGCTATTCCTGAAATGATGTCACAAACTACTCTGAATTCCAGTTTTGAAAGAACTTTTGCACTGCAAAGCAGTTTTCGGCATCATTTCAGGAATACACTCACATGTTTTTGTGGCGTTTTCCACTAAATCACTGACAAACGAAACCAAACTTGAACTTCGAACCGACCATACAACAGATCATCTAACAACTTGTCATTCTCTCGACCATTCCAAGTCAATCATGTTCTATAAATATCGCAAATCCAGAACGTTCCTGTACGATGTCACGCAATCCTCTAGTAAACGTGTCGTTACAACAACTTTCTTCCAAACGCACACCTCTCAATAACTCAGTCATGGGTAAAATGACTGCTAGTTTTGCGAAGTTTTATGGCATATAGAAAGCAAAATTTTGAGGAGAAAAGGCAAAATATATGTTTTATCGTCTGACATTTAACTTCTGCGAAAGAAAATATTTTAGGGTATAGGTGCACTTTAAACCACAAGACCTTGCAAAAGTAGAGATACAAGTGTTTATTACTTTAAAGGTTCATACACTGGCACCCTTTTGCTTTATATGAATAAAACGTTTTCCAATTACTGAGCCTTTGAATAGCATGGGACTCACAGAGACAGTTGGTCAAACGGCAAAATCAGAAACCAACAAAGTGGATTGAAAGCCGCTAATCACAAATCACTGTGGCCCTTTGACCCAGTCCACTACCATGATTAAAAACAGGGAAAAACAGGGAAAAACTGTTGATTGAGATTTAAACTTCACGGTTTGCACATTTCTGAAAGACACGGTTAAAAACACAAAAGATGACAGAGAATCTTGAACTTTCATTGTCTTAGGAATTAAAACATTCTACTTTCATTAACTTAATATCATTGCTACTTTTAAATTCCTCACCACTACTCACAAAAAAACTGTGTAGTTACCTAATTAGTTTGATATCTAACCATGTGAAAGATGAAAATGCATTCTTTTCTGTCCACTATGTTTCTAAAGCTGACCATCAGGTTGTCAGGAACACTGTGTTCCTTTACAAGTACAACTTGTACCTCAAGGAACTCACAGGAGCAGGAACCTGGTTGGTTGCTTCCACCACCCTCCGAGTGACTTTTGTAAGCATGTCTGCCAGGTGATCAACATGATGGTACTCTTTAATGACCTGTACAAGCGTCTAGAATGGGAAAGTCAAGTAGTTATTAATAAAGTCAACCGGCTAAATAATGGACAGCAAAAGAATACAAAATAAGCCAATTAATTATTATTAGCAATGATCTCTCCTATGTGCATGTTTTGACCATAATTATTATTAACCTCTAACTAACAGAGTGCAAGGCTTAGGGCTGTCAAAGTGCAAGGCTTAGGGTTGAGAATATTGCAAAATGACGTTGAAAACACAATTACACACAGTTGGTCATGTGATTTTGGAATGCAGGAATCATTGCGTGACCTAGGAATTGAGCATTACATTACACTCCAGCGGCCCATTTCTCAAAACCCCTGAAACTTTTCAGGCATATTTTGGTTGACATAAATCCCACTGCATCTTCAAACTGTGAACGTTTCAAGGTTTGAAACTATGCAGATATTCTGCTTTTCTCTGGTCTAAAAACATGTTGAAAGACCAGCTTTCCAGAATAACCAGATTGTAGTTCAAAAACTTGCTTTTCCTACCAAAAAACGTTTTAGGGCTTTTGAGAAACAGGCTCCAGATCTGAAATCTTGTGTCCTTATTGATAAGTTTAACCAGATACGGAAGCCCATAGCTCTTTGCAATGGCCATTTCCAGTTGGAAGCAGTCTCGCCCAGGAACATTCCTGTGAGCAAGTGGGGCCAGAAAAAAAAAAGAAAGAAAGAAAAACATACAAGAACACAAGGTCATAAATGTGTCGAAACAGTTTTGTTGTTACCACTCTGAGCATGCAACTCCAATACTGTAGCTATGTGACACTACTAGTGTTTTCAGAGACCAAGTTTTTTAGATGGATTTTTCTCTTGAAAAGTACACCTTCAGTCCATACGGAGTCCAAGTAATTAATTATGCAAGTTTATTATTGGCCAGCAAGGTTTTGGAGTTAGGGAAAATCAACCTAAAAAAAGCTTATGCATTTCATTGCCCTTTCTGTCATATGATTTTTTTAAATTGTAAATAGTATGTAGTACCTTACTGCTCATAAATGGAGTAAATGTGAAATTATCTGAACCGATAAATATTGAATAATCAGATTTCGAACTGGCACATGCAGAAAAATTGCATCATTCTCCCACTTTGTACTGTCATAAGGCACTTGTACTGTAAATTTCAATAAAAAGGCACGTAAGCTATATTATAATGTTTGCTGAATGACTCAAGAAAGGCAACTTGCTAAAAGCATCCTCAGGTTTCAAACATTTTACAAGTTCACTGGCACTACTCACCTGTATAAATACGCTACCAGACTCATCACTTCGTTGAGCCTCGTACCCTGGCACAGTAGCAAATGCCAACAGGAAATCACTTTCCTGTGGGCAAACACTCCTTGCCAGGGTAGAGTCAGAGAAATATCCAGAACAAGAGGCATCAGTGCAACGCCCACTGTCAAAGAATTTGTCGTGCCTGCCACCTCTGCAGGATTGTATAATGAACACCTTAGGTTTGTTCCTAAGTGAAGGGCACTTTTCTGGTGCAAATTCTGTCATCAACTGTTCAATACCTAGTAATAAATATACATGTATGAAATGATATTAGACAGCACTGCAGATCAAAAGGGTATGGAGAGGATTGTTTTACCAGTTAATGCACAAATCCACCCCCACAGCCCACTTTCTCAAGGTTCATGCACATTTGAGTTTTTCAAAATACATGACTTTGCATGACCTTTTCCCTTTTTTCCATAGCCTAAAGTTTCGCTGTCATTTTTGAAAATTGTCAAAATTACCCATTTGTCAGGGTCTTTTATGAGGCAACAAGCCTCTTTAAAGGTAGAATACACCTTTTCTTATTTTGTCATTGCTTTAACATCATAACTATAATTTTCCATAACTTTCCATGGCTGGCAATTTTAAATTGTCCAGTTCTAGAAAATAGAATTCTTTAATTTCATGATTATTTCAGGTTTCCCATCATCTGCAAGGACCCTTTCCCTTAAAATGTGAAAAACTTCACTGAAAAGTGCAGTGCTTTTGTCGGGCAACCCTAAAACCCGGAAATCAGATTGCAGAATCCGGAAACCGGAAACCAGAGTCTGGAATCCGGAATGATGACAGAAAAATTCACTTTAGCAATGTCTAATAAATAATAATTAGTATCACCCAACTAGTGGACTAATGCAAATCCTGCATTTTCATTGGCTACGCTCCTAGAGGACTGTTAGTAATAGACCTCGAGTAGCAAAAAGCGTGACGCTTTCTTTTGTTTTATTCCCAAAGAAATATTTCTTCAACTTGCATTTGCTAACTTTATTATTTCTGTCCCACTAGTTGGGTGATACTAAAACAATTAGACCCTTCGCCCTCAAGGGCCACGGGTCTAATTGTTAAATAGAGGGAAAAATGTCGTTTTCTGTTCAACTTCAACCACAAACTGTAACTGTAAAAAACGTGCGGGTGCTTAGAATCAAATAATGCTGTACGATACTCAAGGTTCGTATATCCATAGCCCTCACAAGGAATAAAAGTTGCACGAACATTGAATTGAAATACCGGGGATCCTTTTTTCAAGAGTTGTGCTTTTAAGCCATTTTTTATTGACCCTTTTACTTTTGCATGCGAGAAATGTACAACTTAACTTTGTGTATTTGAAGAACTTTGCTTTGCTTTATTATTGGATTCCGGTTCCTGGATTTCCGGATTTCCGGATTCCGGATTCCAGTTTACGGATTCAGCATTCCGGTTTCCGGGTTTTAGGGTTGCCCGCTTTTGTCTGGTTGTTGTACCACTATTTAAATTCAAGGTCTCATACTAACTTGCTTGCATGGAAACCATCACCAGTCTTGGCAAAATATTGGTCCTTTGTTTTGAAGGTAGTGTGTCCTCATCTAACTACCGTATTGCCTGTGTTTTTGTTTTGTTTCTTTTACTTTTCTGCTTTTTTCAGTCTTAAATTTCTTTTCCAGATAGGCACGTCTGGCACACAGGTAGCAACTCACTGAAATATTGCAGTGAAGCCAGCAACCTAAGTTGTTGCAAAGAAACCTCGAAAAGTGCAGGCTCAAATAGGAAAGAAGGCCATCATTTTGTAATAGCACTTGCACACTACTCCAGCTGAGCTATGAAACCAACTAGGAGTTGCACGGTGGTCTATAGCAGGTCTGTATGATATGGAATGAGAGATTATCACAGGATGAGAATATGTCAAGAGATTAATGCAATCATAGTCATACATGAAGCATGAGTAAAAGCGTTTTTTTTTTTCTTGCATACATGTACATTTATCTTTCCAACCACTCAGGTTGCTTGGTTCATTGCAATAATCATTTTATCACAGGGCATTCATTACCTATCTTCCGCCCTTGAACACCCACAACATAGTCGCGATCACCTCCATGGGACATAATGATGCAGAAAAATGCATCAAAATTTCCATGGTCCTTTGATGCAAATTCTATGGATGCCTTCTGCATCTCAGTATTTGTTAAATCATTTCTAATAACAACTTTGAAATGAAGTTCTTCAAAGAGGCCTCTCAGTGCCACCTCATCATAGATCCCACCATAGCGGTCACTAAGTTCCTGGCTCTCAAATGCTAAGTTATTCATGATGACACAAAGCCCACGTGGACGTCTTCCCATTGGGTACTGATCTTCTTCCTGTAATGCTAAAGAAAACAGTAACATTTTTCAAACCTCACTTGCTGAGACTGTCTGCTAATCCTTTTAAGGTGCAAGGAAATTAAAAAATGCTCACTGCCTTGCATTACACCCAGGGAAGTATGAGGGTAAAAGGGGTGTGCAGAAAATGAAGACCTCGAAAATGAAAATTGAAGATTTAAAAACAGGAAAAAGAGGATCTGCCAGAAAAACTAACAAATCAAACAGCAAATAGCAAAACACATTCATGTTACTCATGATGATCAATAAGCTATATCTTTGGTGAATTACTGTAGGGTCTTCATTCTCCAAACACCAAGGTCGGCATTCCAGAAACAAAGGCCAAAAATTAAGACCCCCACAAAAATGTAAAATAACGAACAGTGACTAGTCAAACACTTCATTCCTGTTATTCAAAGTGGCTGTAAGGGCCTCCCAATTGTTTAGGCATTGCGTTACAATAGTCACATGCAAAGACATATTTAAATACAGCAATTCAGAGCTCCACGCAGAGCAGGAACATTGTAGAATGTTTTAGGCCAACGTAGTATCATTTTTGAGCCTCACCTGTTATTTTGTCAGCAGGGTCTTTGTTTTCGGGTCTTTGGTCTTCATCTTCCAGGTCTTCTGCACCCCCTAGGTAAAAGGGACTGAACTGTAGTACTTTGAGGAGGAAACCCACATTATTGTTAGAGATTGAACTATCTGATCAGAAATCCATATTGTAGTTCGCAAATACAAGTTTCGTGATATCCTACATTCAAAGGAAGCTGCTTTGAGTGGACAAGACTGCTCAATTTTTATTATTTTTTAATCCATACTTAAGCTTGCTAGATTACTGTCAAAGTAGATAAAAAATTCAACTCTTTAAAGTGCCACCATGATGAAAAAAATCAGTTCTCATTTTTCTTCACATTTCAAAAATACTTGTGTTGAATGCTCAGCAGGTGAAATTTTGTGCAGTAATTTCAAGAGCAAGACTGTTTATTTTAACTGCATGTTCTAAATTATTTATTTAGTATGCAACACAGGAATTTTTTGCTTTCAGGTTGTCAAATCTGTGTTCTGCATACTAATTAAGCGGCATTCACACACTCCATTTTTAAGCTGGTGAGTAAATGATGTCACTTTCTCCTCGATCCAGCTCTCTGAGGCAGATACCACGCAGCTGTTTACAACTTCTAATTTCATTGGATCTGGTTAGGACGCAGCTCTATTGTTTTTAGGGTTAGGGTTCATTGTTTCTGATGTTTGTTTGAATGCTTCCATTGTTTTCTGAGCCAATCACGTGGGCTGTTGTAATAGCTGCGTACTGACCCCTCTGAGGGCTTATCGGTTCGAACCAAACCAAGTAATGGCGGACCAACAAATAAAAAAATTCCCGTCAAAATAAGTAGTTTTCCTCTTGAAATAATTGCATAAAATCTTGCATGGCAAGCATGCAGCACAAGCACTTTTGAAATGCGAAGAAAAACGAAAAGTGATTTTTGATGGTAGTACCACTTTAAAGTGAAGTTCATCAGTCCACATCAACAACACACAAAAAACAATTGATTTTATTTAAACTTACCAGTACCAGCAAGCAGATCTTCATCCATATGGCTAGAGCTTGGAGCATTACTTAATAAAATGCCCTCACATATAGCCTGGAAATTGTCCTGTTCAGTTAGGCTACCAAAGGCAACAAGTATGACGTCCCCAACGACCTCATCAGATGATGGTTCTTTTACCGGCAATGCTATTTCTTTCATGCCATCATAATCCCCACGGGTCCGATTGTTCAAATTTATTATTGGCTCATGTGAGCGAGTAAGCGCAAAAATTCTGTTGTCCTTTACGACAGCAGCTAATACACTAATTAGTGCATATTTCGGATGGGGTCCTGGATATTCGTGACAAATTCCTTTCTCTAGTATACAAGCATTTGGAAATGCATCTGCAATGCCCCTGAAAGCCACTGCAAAATTCTCTTCACCAAACTTAAGTTGACGAAGAATTTCAACAACACTCTGTTAAGGATTAAAATAGAAGATACTATCAACACAACCAACATGTATTTATTATATAACTTGAGCATTTTGAAACAACGAGGTGTAATATCTGAAGATGGCTCTTAATCTAGCATGTTGAGACAGACTGAACTCAAGTACTACTTACTTCAGACCAACTTGCAGTCATTGCATACAGATCCCTCATTAACAACTCTTGGAGTCTGGGTACTAGAACACTATACTAGATTTGACAGTTTCCAGGAATATGTTTTGACCAGTGACGTAACAATAGCATCGATTTCCTTTGCTCGTAGTGAATCCTCAGTGCTTTTAGAACTGAACAATGGTGCACATATGAATGCCTGAACTTGTGCCATGGAAACTCACTGCAAACTGCGTTAAAATCCTATTCATTTTATGTGTTCCATCTAAGCGATTAAATAAAAGTCAGGGCTGTTTAATAGTCGAAAAAAAAAATCATTAAGGTCCTGGCATTTACCCGGTATAATTTTGCAGTCAAACTTAGAGCAAAAATTTTCTTCAAACAGTCAAGCTACGATATACCGTTGTGCTACTTTGTAAATTTAAACAGGGCCCCTACATTTTTGCGACTGTTTGCGACGTGGTTACGTGTATATGACTGTGGAAACCAGGCTTATTTAAAGTTACCAGTAGTCACCTGTGCACTAACAAGCAAGTAAAAATCACGGCAATTATTTGAAGAATAGTACACTAAAAGCTTACCATATTTCGTCCCGTATTTCTGACGTAGGTTTTACCATTGGTGACTATCACACTTCCATCTGTGACCTGTTCCTGTCGGAGCAGATCGTTTAAAATTATGTATTTTGCGCGTCGCTCGTCATCGACGACACGCAGCCGAAATGGATGGCCATAAACACGAATTTCTTTAGTTTCCGCATTGACTTTGCATCTTAAGCAATTAACCGTTGACGTGTGCCCCTGATCGTGAGCTTTTCCGACTGAAATTACAACAGCAGGGCTGGCATTACAGGAATTACCAAGCATCTTCCGTCCAAAGTTTGCCTCAGTTCAAAATGGCGCAAATGGAAGGCGCGAAAATCTATAGGATAGGCTCATAATTAACTAGGTTTATTTTCGTCTGCGACGCAGGCTAATAATTAACGAACCTTTGAACACTATTCACATTTCACACAACACAGTTTGAACCCAGGCTCTCTTTCTTTTCCTCATGAGAGGAGGAATGGGGAGTGTCGAGTTCTTGCGGGTTCTTACTCTACTATACAGGAACAGTGAGAACTGTAGTCTCATTGAACGCTTTATTACAATCCTCTTGAATATACAGTTGGTTACAAGTTATATACAAAATCAGATCACGTGGTTACATAGGAGATTACATCATTTGACATTAATAGCATGCATTAAAACACTACAGGGAGGGCATTATTCAACCTCGTCCACCCGCGCTCTCTCTCTCTCTCTC
>BLFK01000992.1:20962-33462 GCA_014634185.1 Astreopora myriophthalma | reverse complement strand
TATATGTACTTTATAGGGAATGACCATCTGTACTAGGCCAGATGTTCACTTCAATACGTGTCCCATCCCAAAGATACTTCACTTCACAACTCTGTTCTTTTTTTCCTTGGGCAGTTTGAAAGTAGCTTTCTGAAATGGAGCAATTTTTTCACAGAATTTTATACTAATTGGAGTAGTTAACTTCCATAAATCATTACAAAGATTTTGACAGATTTTGCTAGGGAGCAAGAGTTGAAATTTTTCATTTGTTGACTAACACGAGAACACTAAGAAAGCTGGCCAACAATATTATTTTCGTCCACTCTACTCATGATAACGTCTGATTTAGAGACATTGTAAATGGTTCTTTCCACAAAAATATTCCAATAAGTGATATTCACTTAAGTTGACTAAAAACTTCACTATTAGGAGGTTCTCTTTGTTGATTTTGTTATAATTCGATTAATAGTCCCTTCTCATATTTATCAGTAATGCGCATGTTTCTGTTTGTGTGGTGGAGTCAAGAGAGGGAGTTGAGGTAACGAGGACAAGAGGAATGTGAGTTTCACAGCTGTTTATTTATTTATTTTTTTCAGTTGGCTCACAAATTAAAACTCTCAAACTGATGGCATTAGGATACGTCTGCACAAATTAATCTAAGACCACTCCTATAGTATTTTTACAGCTGTTTAAAGAATATGGTATTTGAGAAAAATACTTGGTGCAACTTCCTCAACTGCACCCTCAGATTGATCTTTATTAGGAGTGTTATTTCTTAAAATAGGTAAAAAGCATTTTTTTTTGCTGAAAAGTAATTATTTCAGCAGTTGTAGTTATTTTTTTCTATTTAATGTTTTTAATTTTTTCATTCTTGAGATACGTATGCATTTGTATAGTCAAAATTATTTGAACCAAATATGTAGTATACATGTAAATTATTCCTGTTTTTATACTTTTTTGTCTTTGCCTATAAATTTGTTTTTTATTTTTTTAAATCATTTAATGTGTCCAAATGTGCAATAAAATAATTTGCTGTGAGTCAGTAGTTACTCTTGCTATTTTAACTCAAGATGAATGCAACATTATCTTACACTGCTGAATTTAACCTGTTGCACTGATTTGACCACCATGATGCAAAGTTGTCGTATGATGTTCAGTAAAGTCTGATGTGCTTCAAACATCTGATATCTTCAATGTAATGCACTGTTTTTTTGTTGTCAGGTGCAGACAGTTTGGTCACTGCATTAATCAAATGTTGTGCCTGCATACACACTAATAAACATACGTAATGTTCATACCAATGCATATATGCGTGTAGGAGATGTTAGATGTGGGAAAACAAGAAGATGGTCCAGTTGAGATTGAAACACTAATGCGTGTTTACATTAAGCATACTTGGCAGCCAGTAAATGATTATTTTGCCTTTGTGCTAGTTATTGACTTAAAAATTTGCAGATTGCTATATTGTTGAAATACCACCTAATGACTGTAATATCTTCCTTATAAAACATTTTTGGCAGGGTAACAACAGCCAAACATTTCTTCACTGGATCCTTTGGTTGAAGTATTTCATCAAACTGCATTTAATTGGCCACCTCATTGAACACTGTGCAACATCGTTCAACAACGTTGAATGTTGCATCCATTTGGTCGGACCTTCATGCAAGTATGATCAGTGTATAAAACAACATAAACGGGAGTGTAATGACCAGTATTTCTGATCTGTGAAACAATATTGTAAACATGTCGGAAACAAACACGTTTCGTTCAAAGATCCTCTACGCAGTTGTGAGGAGAAAAAAGTTTTACATGGAATTCAGTATAGCGAGGGAATACATCGATAAGGAGTACAGTACATGGGAAGAAACTTTAAACTGACATCAAACTTTATTGACGTGAGGTCCATAGATAGGTCTCTGCTGTGTCCATTAATTATCATGAATAGAATGGAAGTATAAATAACGCTGGTTTAATTACGTTCCCAATGTAAATTAAAGCCGGCTTTCCATGTTGGTTGGCATATGTAACATCTTACAAGCAATCTCTGACTTACATTATGGGGATATTTTTTCACGTCGATCTAGTGAGCGCAAAGAAGAGAGAAAGACAAATTTAAGTACCAATCGATTTTCTTTTTTAACCACAGCTCGTGTTTCTGTTGACTAGAACGTTCTTCGTTGAAAATAATTTTTCTTTCTTTTCTCGAGACTTAAAATGAACAGGGATAACGATTTCATTGTTAATTTCAAGTTCATGGAGGTGTGTTTGGAGGTTGACGAGCCAAGCCTTTGTAAACACTGCACGCTATTGACTGGAGACATGGAGGTGTGGCTCAAGGCGAATTTTCGTGTGTTCAGTGAAAGTTCAGAGATTTTTACCCAAGTGGATCATGCTCATACTGCCTTCTCGAATATTATTCATGTAGAGTTAAGCTACAGTAATACGAGCAACAAAACGTCCAACTTGTCTCGCAAAATTGCTGCGAAATTAGTTGAAAAGTGATGCTGCACGTTTTACATCCCACACACAACTTGTCTTGCAACAAAAAAAAAGTGTTGCAAGTTGAGGGAATTCAGGCCTCTGACTGGCCAGCAACGAGGTCAGGTAAATGAAAACAAAGATGGCGGTCGCCACTTGGCAGAGGAAACGTACTGCAGCTGTGGTCACATGACTCTCAAACCATGTGCTTTTTGTGTGTAATTAAACATGGAGTTGTTGCTGTTCGTATAAAGGCTGTTTGACGTCTTTATTGCCTCTTCTTTATGCTCCTGTATAGCGTAACATTACATGGTGTCAGAAGTGGGATGTCATCGCGTTGTTGAAAGTTTTTGAGGAGATATTTCCAGCTTTCGAAGTCGCAATTGAGTGAAGATTGTGTGTCAACTCGCCGCCATTGTTTAACCCGCGAATATGCCAGATGAAGCAAAAGCTGTTGCTGCTCCTGGCAATACTCCGCCGTTTACGAGGTTTATTGCTAATGTATCGCTTCCGCAAAAATTCGACACTAAAGGAAACTTGGCAGCCAACAGGAAAAAATGGATCCAGATTTGGAAAGCGTACGAAATTGTCACTGGGTTGGACAAACAACCTTCAATGCTTCGCGTCGCCACGTTTATCACGTTTATCGGTCCAGATGCTTTGGAAATACACACTGGGTTGCCGTTTCAGTCGGATGATGACAGGCAAAACATCGACAAAGTGCTCGAATTGGGGAAAGGAAACTTGACAGCCAACTGGAAAAAATGGATCCAGATTTGGAAAGCGTACGAAATTGTCACTGGGTTGGACAAACAACCTTCAACGCTTCGTGTCGCCACGTTTATCACGTGTATCGGTCCAGATGCTTTGGAAATACACACTGGGTTGCCGTTTCAGTTGGATGATGACAGGCAAAAACATCGACAAAGTGCTCGAATTGTGGCAGAATTACTGCATAGGGAAGACAAACGTAATTTACGAAAGATACAGGTTCAACAATCGTCTGCAAGAGTCTGACGAGTCGATTGATGCCTACACAACAGCACTTCGCACGCTTGCTGAAACCTGTGAGTTTGGCTCATTAAAGGAAGACTTAATTCGTGATCGTTTGGTTTGTGGTATCAGGGACAATAGTCTGAGGAAAAAGCTTCTCCAGGAACCGAAATTAACCTTGGAAATGCAAGCCATGACAAGCCAAAACAACGAATCAAGCGACGTCAACGCAGTCAAATCGTCTCCTGAAAAACCAAATGTCCGTATGGTTGACGACTGCAAATTCTGTGGCAAGTCTCACAAAAGAAATAGAGAAAAGTGTCCCGCTTACGGTAAAGTCTGCAAGAACTGTAAGAGAGAGAATCACGTCGCTAGGAAGTGTCATCTTCATGAGAAGAAAACTAGCCCTAAAAAGAAGAAGCCAAAGGCTCCGAAGTCAAGCTTGAAGGAAACCGTTCGAAAGAAGGTGTCCCTTGTCGAAACCGATCTCTCATCGGAAGAGGAAATTTTATCTGTAGAGCTCTCCACCGAAGATGACAATGTGAGAACTTTAGAAAGTGTCAATTCTGTGTCTGATTTCCCTAACAAGATCTATGCAGTTATGGAGATACAAGGGAAACCCGTACGAATGCAAGTTGACTCTGGTGCATCGTGCAATGTCCTTCCAAAGAAATATCTTCCAGGAGTTGCAGAGATCCAGAAAACAAACAAGCTACTGACAGCTTACAACAAGCAGCAAATCTCAGCCCTTGGAACTGCAAGAGTGAGCATGCGTAATCCTAGGACAAGAAAGAAGTACAACGCCGAGTTTGTTGTAGTAGATGGTAACTACCGCCTTTAATAGGTGCTCGTGCAGCACAACAAATGGGTTTTCTTGTGGTCCAACACCACAATATCCAGCTGGTTAGCAACAATGAAACTTTCACCTCCTCTCAGAGTGCCTCCCTTACTAAAGAGCAAGTGTTAACTGACTTTGCGGACATTTTGAAAGGACTTGGAGGAATGGAGGGAAAGTTACACCTCGAAGTGGATGACTCAGTCTCCCCAGTAGTCATGCCTCCCCGCAGAGTACCAGTAGCTCTGAAAGGAAAATTTAAAGAAGAAATTGACCGTCTCATAGATGTTGGTGTCTTAACAAAGGTAGAAGAGCCGACTAAGTGGGTGTCCAGTGCAGTTGTTACAGCAAAATCGAATGGGAAAGTCAGAGTCTGCCTTGACCCAAGACCCCTGAACGAGGCACTCCATCGAAGTCACTACCCCCCTGCCTGTGATTGATGACATTCTGCCAGACCTTGGGAAAGCACGAGTTTTCTCCAAAGCAGACTTGAAAGATGGCTTTCTCCAGATAGAGTTAGATGACGAGTCGAGCCGCCTCACTACCTTTCAGACACCATGGGGCCGACATCGCTGGTTAAGGATGCCTTATGGAATCAGCCCTGCACCTGAATACTTCCAGCAGAAGCTTGATCAAAACTTGCAAGGATTGCCCGGCATCTACAGAATAGCCGATGATCTACTGATTACTGGTCAGGGTGACACCAAGGAAGATGCAGATAAGGATCATGATGCAAACCTTGTACGCTTACTTCAAAGATGCAGAGAGAGGAACATTAAATTAAACAAAGCAAAGTTTGAATTCAAATGCCAACAAGCGACATTCATTGGGCGTCTGTTAAGCAGTGAAGGAGTCAAACCTGACCCCAAGAAGATTGATGCTATAGTGAACATGGAAACTCCCATTGATGTCCAGGGCGTGCAGCATCTCATTGGCATGGTTAAGTACCTTTCGAAGTTCCTTAGCAACCTGTCAGAGTTATGTCAGCCTCTCCACAAGCTTACACACAAAGACGCTGAGTGGCAATGGACCCAGGAACAAGAACATGCCTTTCAGTCCCTCAAAGTGGCTGTTACACAAGCCCCAGTTCTAAAGTATTTCAGTCCAGAAGCCCAAACTGAAGGACAAGGTGATGCATCGCAAAACGGCCTCGGATTTGTCTTATCGCAAGAAGGTCAACCAGTTACATATGCAAGCCGTGCACTCACCCCAGCAGAACAGAGATACTCTCAGATTGAGAAAGAACTTCTAGCTCAGGTCTTCGGGCTAGAGCACAATCACCACTACACATTTGGAAGATGAGTGATTTTGTGGACTGACCACAAGCCTCTGATATCGATTTACAAGAAGCCTCTTGCTTCAGCTCCAAAGCGTCTACAACGTCTTCTGTTACGACTCCAGCAGTATGATGTTGACTTGAGGTACAAGCCTGGCTCTGAAATGTACCTAGCTGACACCCTATCTAGAGCTTTCCTCAAGAACACCATCCAGTCTAAGGCTGAAGAAGAAGCTGAAACTATCCATGCAACCGATTTCCTCCCGATCTCAGAGCCCCAGCTGAAGGAAATTCAAGCAGAAACAGCTCAAGATGACACTCTTCAACAGCTGAAGAAAACCATCATCAGTGGATGGCCTGACACAAAGAAGGAAGTCCCCACATGTCTCCACCCATATTTCCTAGTCAGAGATGAGCTATCAGCACAGGATGGTCTAATCTTCAAAGGTCAGCACTGTGTCATCCCCTTGAGCCTGCGCACAAAGATTAAAGAGAACTTGCATGGAGCCCACACCGGAATTCAAAGTTGCCTTCGACGGGCAAGAGAAACTGTGTATTGGCCAGGAATGAATTCTGACCTAACTGACCACATTTCGAAGTGCGACATCTGTTCATCTTATCAGTCAAACCAAGCTAGGGAGCCTCTCATCTCTCATGAGGTTGCTGATCGACCTTGGCAAAAGATCGGCGCAGATGTTTTCACACTTGATGGTACAGACTACCTCTGTGTGGTTGACTACTACTCAAGTTACTTCGAGATAGACAGACTAGAAACTAAGACCGCAAAAGGGAATCACTAAGATACTCCGCAAGCTGTTTTCAGTCCATGGAATCCCAAATCAGCTAATCAGCGACAACATGCCATTCAGTTCCCAAGAATTCAGAGAGTTTGCGGCCCGCTACGAGTTTGAAGCCATCACAAGTTCACCTGGCTATCCTCAGAGCAATGGCAAGGTTGAAAATACCATCAAGACAGCAAAATCCATCATGAAGAAAGCCAAGCAAGCTGGCACAGACATCTACTTATCCCTGCTTGACTGGAGAAACACCCCTTCTGAAGGAATGTCTAGCTCCCCCGCCCAAAGGATGTTTGGACGCAGAACAAGAACACTGCTCCCCACCACCAGTTACCTGTTAACACCAAAAGTCCAAGAAGATGTGAAGGAGACACTTCTAAAGCAGAAAGCCAAACAAGCCAAGTATTACAATCAAAACACCACGGAGCTCCCGCCATTACAGACAGGAGAAGTCGTCCGAGTAGCCCCTAAACCAGGTGACAGAGAGCGGAAATGGTTTAAGGCACGAGTAGAAGACCAGGTTGATATCAGTTCTTACGAAGTCAGGACAGAAGATGGTAGACTGTACAGAAGAAACCGTAGACACCTCTGCCAGTCTAAGGAACCATTTGTTCAGACTTCTGAAACCAGTTTAGTTCCACCACCGCAGGACAACCAGTCTAACACAGCACCTGCAGCTGAACCAATTAGACCCCAGCTTACAGGTCAACCAGTCCAGAACAACCTTGCTGGTCAACCCAAGCAAACAGAATCTGTGGCAGGTTCCCCAAGCCAGGAGCCACCATCAGGCCCAGTTAAACCAACAGTTGTGACCAGGAGTGGGCGAGTTTCTCGTGCCCCACAGTACTTACAGGACCTTGTTACAGTTAAATAAGGACTTCCTACCCCTGAGTTGTTTCACTGTTAAGTCAAGTTATCAGACAGACATTCAGTTTTTCAGTAGTTCTTTACTGCATAGTTTAGAGACATTGACTTTACTCGTTCAGTTCATCATGGGAAGCTTGTACGTCATAAGTTCGTTTAAATTCGGCAATTCTGACTTTTGTCTTCAAAAATAGGAAAGGTGTGACATCATGTATTGGTCACATGACTCTCGAACCATGTGCTTTTTGAGTGTAATTAAACATGGTGTTGTTGCTGTTCGTATAAAGGCTGTTTGACGTCTTTATTGCCTCTTCTTTACGCTCCTGTATAGCTTAACAGTACAGCAGCAGCGTTTCTTCTGACCCTTGTTCTCGATGATGATGAACAGCCTGCTGCAAACAAAGAAGGCAAAAGAGGCCGACCAGACAGTGGATCCTCAGAAGGGATTGGGAAGAGCGCAGTGTTTACTATCAGCTGGTGCAGGAACTTGCTCTCGAAGATCTCGAGGCACACCGAAATTTCTTTCGCTTGTCTAAAGAGCAGTTTCATCGCATTGTCAAACTTGTAAGAGCTTCGCTAGAGAAAGAACCCCAGCCTTTTCCAATCCATCTTGTAAGACCCATTGTTTCTGTGGAGGAGCGAGTGGCGGTAGCACTCAGATTTTTGGCGACTGGAGAAAGTTTTCATTCCCTGGAGTACTCCTTTCGAATTACGTGTCAACACATCTCAGAAATTGTTTCCGAAACATGAACTGCAATATACGAGAAGTTAGGGTCAGAGGTATTAAAAGTTCCCAAAACAGAGGAAGAGTGGAAAGCAATAGCGGAAAGCTTTAACGATTGCTGGAATTTTCCAAATGGCATTGGAGCGATAGATGGGAAACGAGTGCTCATACGACAGCCTGGCAACTCTGGTTCTCATTTCTATGATTATAAAGGACATAACAGTGTTCTGCTATTAGCAATATTTGGTGGAGACTATAAGTGTCTTTGGGCAAATGTAGGAGCGAATGGACGCATATCTGATGCCTCCATATGGAAAGAGTCTGACACAAAACAACAGCTCAGCTCCCCAGACAACCCTTTAAACCTACCGCCACCACAAGCTTTGCCTGGCAGAACCATGCCTCTGCCATACCTTCTTACAGGTGATGATGCATTCTCACTGACCACTTACCTGTTGAAGCCATTTCCATTGTCAGGTCTTTCAGAGGAACGAAGAGTTTACAATTACCGCCTTTCCCGTATGAGGAGGATATCTGAAAATGGTTTTGGAATTCTAGTCAGCAGGTACGTATGCATATTACAAGGGATAGCAAGTAAATGAAAATAAAGAAATAAAAAGTTGAGATGAAGCAATATGTGGGGTATTGTAAAATTATTTCAGAATATCCACATGTTTAGCTGTACAGGGCAGCTGGCTATGCAGCTACTTCATAGTAATTTATTCTTGAGAGGGTGAGGGAGGTGATAAATAGACTCTGAGGATTTTGTCTTTCAAAACTAAGTCAGTAATGATTATCAAGAAGTGCAACTAAAAATGATTCAACATTGTTTTGAACTTTGACCAGAATTTTTGCAATTCTTCTTGTGACTTAAGTCACTGCAGGACATAAATACTGTTGTATTTCTTGGTTTCACTGGAGCTGTGTATGCAGGTGCATGTGCAACCAAACTGTCATTTTTAGGTTTGAACTTGGGCATCAATAACTAGGGGCTTATTCTTGAATGGGCTAATAGGTTGAGGGTGCAATTTTTTCCGAGTCCTAATTAATTAATTGGAGAGCACTCAGTTCCACAGTGTTGTTTACTCAAATATTAACTGCAGATAACGGCTTGAACTTGAACTTTATTTTTATTTAAACACGGTAAATCTATCAGATAAAATAATAACAATAAAATTACAATCTACATTAATCTATATAAACTTGAAAACGAACGGCTAGCAAACAGGTCACAAACGGGTCACAAACGTGTCACCAAGCCATTTGAACTGGGTTCCACTGAACGTTCGAACGGGTAATTGAGTATTTTGAACGGGTAATTGAGTATTTTGAACGGGTAACCAAACCGTTCGAACGACTTGTGAAAAATTTCGAACGGGTAACGAAACCGTTCGAACGGCTCCTGAAAAATAATTCAAACGGGTGACCAAAACGTTCGAACGGCTCAGCAAACCGTTCGAACTGCTCGTGAAAAATAATTCGAACGGGTGACCAAAACGTTTGAACGACTCATAAAAAATTTCGAACAGGTAAGCTAAACGTTCAAACGGCTCGTGACAATCCCAAATGGGTAGTCAATGATTCAAGTAAGCCAGACGACTTGATATTATCATTTGTTTCATTTACTTCGAACACGAATTCCATGGCGTGAACCGCCTAACAGCTCACTTAAAATTAATTTTAAACGGATAGCTATAAAATCGTTGAAACGGCTGCTATTTCTTCTTTATTTTACTGCTGAAATTCATAGAAAGTAGACTTCAAAAAGGCAAAGTGCATCTGCTGACAGGTTTAGTAAAGAATAACTGGAAGGAAATCAAAACCCGTAAATTAATAGTGAATTAATGCATACTTATTCAGTATTTGCCTTGATGTGTTTATTCGCGCTATTTTACAAACTAAATATACGACATCTTGTATCTAGCAGCTTTCGATACATTTCCACGCTAATCTTCCTCACTTTTGACTACAATCAAGCGCACATTCCCACATTCGGTTTCGTTGCATGTAAATACATCGATCTCGCCAAATTTGCATAAATAAGAATTACAGTTGTGACAGGTAATGCAATACCATCCAATCGCATCAATCACTCTGAAAGAAGGGCACGTTGTCATGTCAACTACACTTCAGAGATAACCAGGGAAAACTATTCTTTATCGTGCAAACTTTCATCACGTCTGAAAGCGATCTGCTTGAAGTGCTTGAAAATGACGAAATTAGAGCTAAAGTGACTAAGTTTCTACATGAAGGATGCGGTTGCTCTCATGGCATGAAAGGCGGCCAGTGTTGTCAGCAGTTTTCGAAGGACGCTGTTCTTTTGAACTTAAACAACTGCCTAGAACTGTCTCATGGAGAACTCGATCTTGTGGTGCTGGCAAACATTCAAGCGTTCACGAATAGTGAAGTTATTGGCGAGAAAAGGAAACAAAGTTCACGATGCAGTTTCTTGTACCTTAACCATCCGATCTGTAAGGATGGTTAAGGTACAGTTAAATCTCTATGGAATAAGCTTTTCAAGGTTTCGTAGATTAAAAGAACATTATGAAGAACACGGGCTTTCTCAAAGGGTCCATGGAAACTACAAGAGACTACCACACAACACCTTGCCGCAAGCTGTAACTGACGTAAAGAACTTCTTAACTAATTACGCCGAAGAAAACGCCGTTATACTTCCTGGAAGAATCCCTGGATTTAAAAACGATGACATTCGCCTGCTTTCATCGTCTGAGCTGGTTTCGCTACTTTCAATTAGGTTCTCGCTAGTTTAGGGCCAAATGATTTCAATTGGTTTTGTCGCTAGTTTAGGATGAAATAATTTCAATTAGTTTGTTAGTTTAGGATCACTGAAATAATTTCAATTTATGTCGCTAGTTTAAGATCAGATAATTTCAGTTAGTGTTAGTTGTAAGAATTTGAATGTATTTTTCAAGGGGCGGGTATCATTTGGACAACCCACACGTCCCCGCATGTACTTAGGTTTAGTTGTAAGCAATAAATATGTTTGTTTATAAAAATGTTTGATTACTGCCTAAAAATGACGCCAATAATAGTCACGTCATCATTGACCTTAGCATTCTCGTCCCCAGAGACTTGTTCCTTTAAGGCTGGTTCACACTAGCGACGGAATCGGAAGCGGAATCAGAAGCGGAGTCGGAAGCTCGAGGGCAACCCTAAAACCCGGAAACCGGAATCCGGAATAACACTGGAATTAGGCCTACAAACTTTTGTTTAGGCCTAATTAGGCCCAAAAGACTTTTGTTTAGGCCTAAACAAAAGTTTTTAGACCTAATAATTAGTCCTAAACAAAAGTTTTAGACCTAATAATTAGGCCTAAACAAAAGTTCTTAGGCCTAATTCCAGTGTTATTCCGGATTCCGGTTTCCGGGTTTTAGGGTTGCCCGAAGCTTGATGGAATCGGAGTCAGAAGGATCAGAAGAGTTTCTTTTTCTTCCGATTCCGCTTCCGCTTCCGTCACTTCCGATCCAGTGAGAACAAAGTTAACGGAATCGCAAGTGCAAGCGAAATTATCAGCCCATCAAAAAACTCATTACCAGTCCCTTTCAAACTTAGAGCAAGGAAAAAAATGGCGGCTCTAGAGGAAAAACTGGCAAAGGCTGTGGGACAGTTCCTTGTTCTTTATGACAAGTCCTGCAGGGACTTCAAAGACAACAGCAAAAAAGGCTAGCATAGGAGGATGTCGCTAAACACTTGCAATCGCTTTGAAGACCAAAATACAAAACTGGCAACATACCGAAAGTAGAGCTCTCTGTCTGACGCACGATCTTCTCTCACAAGGTTTCCAAATTCGCCTTGGCTTTTCCTTTTTAAAAATACTCCACGTACCCACAACCTTCCCCTTCCTTGGTTCCGTTGCAGACCTCTTCTTCGTTGTATGAGAATAAAAAGCAATATCAAAAGCAGCAATCTCTCGTCATCTCCCGGGTCTGCCATCTTGAATGTTTACAAATGAAGGCTAGGCTTACGCTGAAAGCGAGGCTTACGATTCCGCTTCCGTCGTGACGATTCACACTAGATCAGAACTTTCTTCCGATTCTGACTCCGCTTCCGACACTGCTTCCGACTCCACTTCCGTCGCTTCCATCGCTAGTGGAAACCAGCCCTTAGAATCTATCGAGCACGTGCCAACAGCCAAGATGGCGGCGTCCTCTTTTACGATGTGAACGATCAATTGTAGATGTCAGCCACTAGAACATATCAAATAACATTTATCATCGCAGTCAAAATGTCGTGGACTCAACAAGGAATATTATAATTTGTAGTTTGTTGTACAGTATTCAGTGCTTCTTAAACGTCTGAACATGGTAATACTGACATGTTGAAAACTGACTACTAATTTTAAGAATTCAAATTCTTATTTGAGCTGTCAGATCTTAATATAAAGAGGTGCCAGTATGCTGAACTCACAATTCAATGGCTGCAATAATTTTGTCATTTAAGACTTCTTTGGTTTAATTCAGATTGCAATTATGGCAATTTGAAACAAAAGAAGTCTAATGACAATCTTGCACAAAGTCTGTGCAGTTAGTTTGT
>BLFK01000991.1:1168548-1183698 GCA_014634185.1 Astreopora myriophthalma | reverse complement strand
CCCCCCCGACCCCCTCGCGTGTGACTAGCGCTTCGCGCTCGCCTGGCGATTGCCTCCGCTCGCTCGAAATGGCAAAAAAAATATAACAGTTGTTTTGCAGGCTAAAACTCCCCACACCGGACGGTAAGGTCGTAGGCGACTGTACCACTCGGTCTTATTTACGGCTTGTTGGAATCGTGGAGGCGATGGAAATTGAGGTTTAAACTGCAATTACGACGAACAAATGAAACTTACAAAAGGTTACCAATTCTAAATGGAGAATACAAGCTACAAAACGAAATTATGCATCAGTCAATTGAAACCCCGGCCCCTCGAACCCCGGGACATAGCTGGGATTTAACGCTTCCATAGCCGGGATTTAACGCACTTTTAACGGCGCGTTGGCCCCGGTGGGCGGTGGATTTAACAAAATGCCATTGAAACCGGGACCGTGGGGCGGTGATTTAACAGTACGCGACGACCTAAAGCGGGGGCGAGAGCGGGGACTTAACATGGAGGACTAAACAGCAAAGCCTTCAATCTGTTGAAACAATCTAATACGGTAAATCTGTCATCTCAGGACTGAAATGAGTGAAATTCACCTCTGTTTTCATATGTGTGTAGATAAAGATCATAGTAACCAAGATAGTAACCACCTATTCTCTGCAAACTATAGGTTATTGCATGGAGGTAGCTTTAGTGTCAAGTCAGCTTTCGTTCAGAACAACACCAATTGATGGACATTTTGTTAGGGAAAGTTGCCTACCCACTTTGTATGAATAGGTTTTAACAGATTTAATCGTAATGGAAATATTTTTGAAGGAGTGTATTTTAACAGATTGAATCGTAATGATAATATTTTTGAAGGAGTGTATTCACATTTACAGGGAAAGTTGCCTACCCACTTTGTTAAAGTTGTAACACAATCATAATGAGAATATTTTTGATGGAGAAGGTACAGTCGAACCTCTCCTTACGGACACCTCTCTAATACGGAAACCTGTCCATAACGGACATTCCCCTTTGTCCCGAAAAAATTCGCACCCGTTTTCTGAAAAAAACCCTCTATAATACGGACTCTCTCTAATAAGGACAACGGACACTAAATCTCGCCCCCAGAGAGCGAAGTCATATGAACTTAACCTCTTTATTACGGAAACTCTGGTGATCCGGTGTTGACATATAATTGACATTTAGTGTTTGTGATTACGCAAGCAGGAACGTTTTATTCACTGATCTTCAACTGGAGCAGTTTGAAAATTGTACTTTTATTAGTACCTTTTTAGGTGAAGCATTGCGTTATACGTAGTTCCTTTGGTTTCAAATAACTGATTCGTATAAAGTATGTACTTTACGGACAGCTGGATTCTCTGTTAGGTCTAAACATTCTTCATTCTCAATCGACTAAACTGCATTTTTAACACCGGAATAAACTCCACTAAAGGAAAACAAAACGAAACGAAATGTGGACGTTCTACATCTCCATAGCGATTTTACATGTTGCTGTTCTTTCAGAACAACCTTTTTGAACAGATGCTTATGGGAATATAACCGCTAAAAAAGAAACAGTTGTAACCAACCAATGTCCGGGAGAGTCCCTGAAGGCACCAAACATTTTCTAACTTTTAACACTAGTTCATTAGGAGCTATTGCTCTTTTTGAATAACTTGTTAGTTCTTTTGTCCATCCTCTGTCCAACCAGACACATTTATGTCATTGTATACGCGAAATTATTGTCCTCGTTTGTTCGCGCGGAATTCAAACAATAAAACAAAACAAAATATGTCTGAAGAGGCGACAGCGTTTTAAAATTTTACCGGAAATGCGTGGTTCCTTTTGCTGTTTGTCATGCTTAGCAAATGCGCATGCGCCAACTCCGTGTATTACAAATGAGTACCAAAAAATATCCTTACCATATGGAAGACATGACAACTATTGTCGCAAATATATATCGTTCCAAATCATAATATAAAGCAGAAGGAGTTGAGCTGCGAGTACGTAAGGGATCTGTCACGTATGGTCTAGGGGCCGACATTTCTCTCCCTCACTGCCTATCGGGGATAGGTATCAGAAAGTGGCAAGTATAAGCGATCCGCGGGCCGAAATCTCGGGGAGACTCGTCATGGTACACCGCTCCGGCTTAAATGTCCAGAGGTACCGCTACCGCTTCTGCATGTTTTTCTTTAGGTATTTAGTATGCGTATGCGCAACTGCCCTTGTGTACCAATATGCCACGTGGGAGTAAATTAATGTGTGCCTTCAAATCAAGATTACTTCCAGTCCGTGATAGATCTATTGTTGGAAAGAAGAAACAGCAGAAGAATAAGTCGTAATTAGGGTCTCTCAGTTGGGAGGACCACAAGTAGTTAATATTCCAGTTAGCAGTGATAGTTTTTGACAACATAACAAGTTCGCATTTTGTTTCTGTTCGTTCGTTCGTCGTATCATTGTGTAACCCCGCTAGCTGGTTGATGACAAAGAATTGGCTATCGCACTTCTTTGTTTCCTGCTGAAGAGGTACGATTTGAACCAATTAACAGCCATGACCGCTGCAAGTTTAGACAATAAAAGATTGTGATGTACGGCGTCGAACGCTTTCGACAAGAGCTGAAATCTAGTCGCGGAGTTAAAACTCCAATCCCAAAGAAAAAGTGCGCAGATCTACCTCGTCAGCTGGTTCGTTTGTTGCCATGTTTAGTTTAACTTTTTGCGGACGTTCTCCCCAGTTTTATATGAATACAAACTGCTGAAGTCACTGGCGTCTACTACGGCGACGTCCACGGAAACGTCAGTTAGAACTGCTAGTTTACGGTTTCAAAATATTTTCGTGATTAATCCAGTTTGCTGAATTGGAATGACGGAAACGTCAGTTAAGACTGCTAGTTTACGGTTTCCAAATATGTTTGTGAATAATCCAGTTTGCTGAATTGGAATGAACAGTGTTTAAACTAAGAAAGATCAAAGTGCTCTGTGAGCAAACTCGTGACATAAACAGACAGACAGGTCTTTTTATGTGCTGAACCTGTTGTGTTTGACGTAAAAAACACACGCCCATTTGCATTCATATACTACCAAGATCCACATAATTCTGAAGTAGTTTTGGGGATGACCCATTCGCTATATCCGACACAATGCCGATTTTACATGGAGATTGCAGCTTATTAAAGAGGCTGCAGTTTTTAATAAAAGAACGAAAAACAGTTAAAGTTTGACATTTACAACGAGTAGACCAACGATCTCGATTTGAGTTGAGTTTCTTCACTTGGTTCGGATGTCCCCGCTATGCGGGTCTTTTAACAGAAGTCCTGGCCCCGGGGGCGGGATAATAAGCCGTTTTTTAACACTTGGTAAATGTTAAATTCCCCGCTAAGTCCCGGGGGTCGGGGGGCCGGGGTTTCAATTGACTGGAGCATTAAGGAAACTTTCTTCTTCTCGGACTACGAATCAGACGTAGGACTTCTCTGGACTAGCCAGGCTACTGCACTTGAAAACGGAATAGACCTAAAGAAGTTTTTCGAGAAACTATAAGCACGCGACGCACTCTTGTTGAAGGTTCATATATTTAAAAAAAAACAAAATCTTAACACTTCTTCTTTCTGCGTTACATTCTGTGGGGACCAAATCAGGCAACCATTATTTACTGAGATCATAACCAACACAGGACTTGCCGGACCGAACAAGCTCGGGAGATACACTAGTACACTTGTATACATACACGGCATCCTTGTAAAGCAGACCCATTATAATTTTATTACATGTATAGTTAGCTTTTTCATTATTAGTGTATTAGTGTAGCTAGTGTTTCTATTCTTTAATAATTGTAAATTCCTCTTACCTGAATGGATACACCGTGTCAAAATAAAGTTCTACTTCTACTCTTACTGCTACTGCTGCTGCTACTACTACTACTACTACTACTACTACTGCTACTGCTGCCACCACTGCTACTACTGCTACTACTATGTGCGGGGTTCCGATGTGTTTTAGGCCCCCATCCCCCGCACCCGAAAAGAAAAGGAGAGAAAACCAAAACTAAAGAGGGAAAAAAAAAACAACGACGACAACATGCTGAGAACTTTAAAATACTGGTGATGCACTGTAGGAACGCTCATGGTAAGAACCCTTTACTTTTCCTTTTTAGCTTGAGGATTCTAGCAATTGTGGTGAATTTGATTTCGTAAGAATTAAAATGAAAGTTGGGTACAGGACGAAAGAATCGACATTGTGTGGATACATGGCTTCTCGTCAACGCAGCTTAAAAATGGATGGAAAAGCAATAGAAATAGCATTCAGGAGTGATTATTCATTTAATATGAAAGGCTTCAAGATCAGCTACCGAGCATATGGTAGGTCACATTTACATTGGCGTGGCAGGCGTGGACACAGGACAGGCGGTTTCCCTCCGCTCCCTATATTACGGAAAATGGTCGCAGTCAGCAACATCCCATCGGGGTGAATGAAAATTGCCGGAAATGGCATTTGAACCCACTTACATGACAGCGCCTTTTTGTGCTCGAAGTCTTGAAAATGGGTCAAATTTATTTTTCCTGGACCCGCGCCTGAATTAACAAAGCGCCTGGAATCCATTTGCAATGTTTGTTCTAACCAATAGGCCTTTTTGCAGCTGTGCGCTGAGTCACCTCGCCTCAGAATGAGAGCGAGGCTGTATGTGATCTTGTCTCCGATCTAAATGTAATCTACTTTGCAATGTAATAATTTGATTTACATAAAAAAAGCGGCGAGGCCTGTACCAAAACGAGGTCACTTCTACCCTTTGCTGTCATCCATAGGCCTGGCCACTGAACACGCCCATTAGCCCGCGCGGGGCAGGATCCAGAAGAGGCATCCCGTGCGCGCGCCTGATCCCACTTCCCGAAGGGAGCATAGGAGAGGGAAAACGCGCCCCCGCGAGCCTGTTTCCATTTGCCAATGGAATGTTGGGGAATGTTGTTCAGTGATGAATAGACCTTCATTCATTGAGGTAGCCAGTTGCGGAATCTCAGTAGACGAGTTGCTATCGGTAGTGTGAGGTTGCCGATTCTATGTGATGTTTTCCGTTCGCAAGTTAGTTAGCCAGGCAGTGAGTCATAAAGTCGGTCGGTTAGTTACTTACTCACTCAACCTTACTTGCTTGCTTACTTTGATAACAAGTAGAGTGAAATTCGTTTTTTGCAGACATCGATCCCTGTGTGCTGAATAACGGTGGATGTTCGGATAACTGCAGCTTAGTGAAGGGCGCCCGTGTTTGCTCGTGTCCCAAAGGATACGCACTGAAGCGTGATAAACGGACATGCCTTGGTTGGTATTTTATTTTAGAACCGGGCCGTCGTACTTTTTTCCTTAAAATTATCAGGGGGATACAAATCGCTGAAAGCATAGACGAGAACGTGGCATGATTATCATGACCACGAGCCCTTTTTCGTTTTTTCAGTGGAACAATCTGACAATCGAGCGCTGTTTAATTGATACCCCAAACGACAGCCTGTTTCTTTGTTCACTTTAATATATGGTAAGTGAGGCCGATTCAACTAATTGCCCTATAATGGGACTTTTCTCAAAGCTTTACGGGCTCTAGTTTATTTTACAGCCAAAAAACAAGCTCTGGGAAGGTTAAAGGCAAAGTTTTGACCATAAATAAAAAAGCACTGAAATCGGTCATTTTCGGCCATTTGCTAAGGGGTTAACCTTACCATTTTAGCCAAAATGGGTCAAAATAGGAGGGATTTTCCAAAATGTCAAATTGCATAAAAACGAGGTCTAATTGCCCTATAATCAACTATCTCTCAGATAGTACACGCGCATGATTAGCCAATTTAGCGGGCTGTAATCTACAGCATGGCCCTCTAAATTTCAGAGTGTGGTTTCCTGTTCAATTCGTTACCAAGAGATGTAATAAATATCTTACTAACCTCGTTTTCTCGGGCGTTACTGTAAGTTACGGTTCCTTGTTTTTCCAGTTTAATTCATGGCCCTCGTGCTTCGCACTCGGGCCGTAAATTGAACTGGAAAAAACACGGGCCGAAACTTGCAGTACGGCCCTCGAACTCGGTTAGTAAGAGGTGATACACATGGTATCCATATGAGGAGTAATATGGGAAGGAATAGTATGGCCATGATAAAACAAACACAAATGTCTTCTCGGAACTGAAACCTGTTTGACTAGTTGCCTTTTCTCTTAGCCAATCAGAGTACCCATTAGACCTGAATTAAGCCAGGACCAAGCCAAGAGTCAAAATCTGGCTCTGGGAATATGAATCGGCATCCCATTGCGGAATCGGCGTTCTCAAAGAAGAATTACTTGCATTTCTGGACATATCTGCTGATGTTTGCTTAATCTAAATGATGACGATCATAATGATTGATTCACACGGGTGTTTTTTGGTCAATACGTCTGGCAGTTCCAGTGAGCGCAAGCTTTGAGCTCAAGACCATAAACCCCATGTCATCAGCGGATTTGTCGGTTTCTGCGGGTTCAAAAGACACCCCCAGAAGTGAGTCTGATTTGATTCCAATTCATATTACAGAGGAAAACAGCTGCTATTTTGTTGGGAATACCAAGTGTCCGTATCGCACTCATTCGACTTGTAAAGATCTCGCGAATGGAACAACGAAGTGCGTATGCAGGACAGGATTCAGGGAAAAAGATGGCAAATGTCAGGGTAAGCATTCAAGAGAAAAACTCTTGATAACATCCAAAGTTACTGAACAAGAGCCTTTCTCTAGCCAAACTCACTTTGTACAACCTGGTATGACACTACAGGTGCATTCTTTTTGGAACTTTTTGTTTACTCCTATTTCGGTTCAGGATTAACGGAATAAGTGGAATAAAATTCTGCAAAACTACACGTATTCCGAAAATGGAATGCTTTTCGCGGAGGTGATCTGGGAACTAACGCTCAGAATAGTCTGGACACGACTTAGGGCACATATTTGTCTGTAATCTTCTTCTCCGGAATTTTTCAGTCCGCGGAAAAGAATTACAGACAGCCCGCGTATGAACAATTAAAAAAGCTACCGGGCAACTTCTAAGTCTCTAAAACTTGGCCGGTGAAATCCTCTACACCGTACCTTCAGTTCGCTGTGCACGATTTTTTCAATGCTAACGTTCCAAGAAAAATATTGCACATCGCATCCCTAAATTCCTTTCGCTTTGCTCACCACCCAAAACTGCAATAACACTATACACCCAATCAACGCTCAGTAGTTAAAATATTTCACCCACAAACTCTCTTAGTCATTCTCTATTCTATTTGATCGAACCATTCAAAAATCCTTCTCCTTCCCGTTTGTTTTGTTTTACCGGCATTTTGAAAGAAATTAACGAGTGCGAAGAAGAACCCGACCGGTGTACACCGGGAACATGTCAAAATCACCCGGGATGGTTCAATTGTCGTTGCCCAAAAGGTTACTATCCCAAGCATACGGGAAGTATAACAACGTGCGCAGGTACGTAAACACACCATTTTGCAATAGGCCATTTCCGAATTCACGTCAGCCTCTTTTTCAAAGCGAGTCTAAGCCCAAAAGTTTTGTGATGGTAACTAGTTTCACTTTGCATATGAATAACGACTCATTTTCATAAGAAAGAACTTCACACTTAGACTCGCTTTGAAAAAGAGGCTGAACTGAATTCGGAAATGACTTATAGATCGTTTTCACATGACCTCATGGCGGCCATATTGGTGTACCTAAACAAAGAAACGGCGGCCATTTTGGGGTCCCAAAACAATCCTCGGGGAATTGAATTCCATTTTTATGCAAATATTTCTTATTGTTTCAGTAAATCAATATGGCCGCTGGTCACGTGAGAGCAAACGATCTATTGTGTGTGCCATAGCCTAACCGGAAGTTCAAAAAAGATCTGGGCAATAGTTTACATTTTGCTCATATTACATCATAATCAAGATTTAACCCGACCAGCAGAAAGATCGCTTAAAAAGTAATAAAACAGCCGAGGTTGGACTTGTGCTGGACCTCACCTTTTAATTTCATTAAAATTGAGAAACGCGTCCCCAGTCTCCCTGTCAACTTCGGAATGGCCTATAGCCAGTGCATTCAGTGGAATTGTGGCTGAAGTTGACTCGGCTTGGACATGTGTTTAAACCTCGCTGCTTTGTTTATAGCAACCTCTAGCAGTAAATAACTGTGCCTGCTTTTCTGTGAATCTGTCGAGATAGTACGCTTGTTTAGAACTGCAGCCACCTTAGTTTGTAATGGCGAACACAAGCTGGAAAGAGCGAGAGTGCCCGTTCACAAGGTAATGAAAGGGGCCAATCTCCAAGGGCTTTTCCCGGCCATCCCACCATCAGCGCAAAAAGGCCCTGGTACGAGGTTCGAGAAGGGTCTACATGCAGAATAGGCAGGAGGACATTGCATAAGGTCATGGCGCACGGTTGCAAAATGATGTAATGCGCCTTAAATTTACTTGTTTTTGCTCTTGCCTCGTTCAGATTCAGATGAGTGCCGATACCATAACAACGACTGCGGCAATGCTACCTGTGTGAACACTCCAGGTAGCTTCAAATGCCAGTGTGCCCCTGGCTACGAGTTTGACGATCAGCGCCGCACGTGTCAAGGTCAGTCGAGTAATTACCATTCCGGACGTGAGGGTGGGAAAGGAAAAAAAAAAGATTTGATGACCTGCTGTATGGTCAAAATGACACACAGCAGATAACGAGCTCGACTTTAGAATTCTTCATAAGCTCATTCCGCACTTACGAATCTGACACCTTGCTGGGACAGAGGAAGAGAAAGGTGGGTTGAGCACGGGCTCAATTTCCGGATTCAGCGAATTCTCGTCGCCCTCGCAGCGGCTTTCTTTCGATCTTCCTACCACCTTTAAAGCATGTGAGGAGTTCACGAACAGAAGTTCATTAGTTTCCACGAGCAAATTAGACAAATTAAAAAATTAACAGGGCGACATAAAGGGGCAATTCGATCCGACCTTCACTGCCGGGTTTGTTTTGATCAGGAACGGTGAAGGTAGTAAAATGGCCAGCTATCAGTCACCGGAATGTAATGTTCAGCAAATATCGCGTCAAAAATGACACGATGAACGATTAATGTATTCGACAGATATTAACGAATGCCAAAGGATCAACAATGCTTGTGATCACGTGTGTACCAACACAGAGGGGTCTTACATCTGCAGTTGTCATTCAAGATATTTGCTCGATACTGACGGGATAAGCTGCCTAGGTAAGCCCAGCTTTGTCTGAAAATTTCCAGGAACGCAAAAGGTCTTTTCGTCGTCATATATCTTTGTTTCGTTTTGTTGTCTTTTTTTTTCACAGGACTCTCAGAGAATCAAGAAAAAGACAGAGACCTAAACGTCCAGGCCGAGACTGAAACGTCCAGGCCGTAATCACCATTAGTCTCTATATAAGACCCCTACCCCCACGCGCCATCAAACACCCCTGTCCTTTCCCCGCCAGGATAGTAGAATCTATGGATCTTTACAGCCGTCACTGGGACCGTCCAACCGGAAATGTTAACCAAAACTTTGGTCAAAACCTATTCTTGGTTTTCACTTACGTGTCAGCAGCCATATTTTTGGATCGGAACAATAATAATGTTTGCATAAGAATTAAGTTCAATTCCCGAAGGATTAGTTTGGGACACCAATATGGCCGCCGTTTCTTCGTTTAGGGACAACAACATCGCCGCGGTGACGTGAGGCGAAAGCCACCCAGTTATACGGGCTGTGTTTTCGGTTTTTGACGCAGTCCAGCCAAAAATGTTGCTGTAAATGCTGATTTAAGTGGGTTAATTGAAATGTAAAGGAATAAAGAAGAACTTTAGAGTACACGCTGCGTGTGGAATCTGCTGACTAAACACTTGTGCCAGCAATCGGGCCGAACTGCGTTTCGCTATATGGAGCATGCCCAGAACCCACGAACACACACACCTAAAACGCCATCTTGAATAAACTTGTTGTATTTGCTGTTTTAGACATTATTATTATTTAGACCTATTAATTCTGAGTAATTCTGCATTGCGATCATTTGGACATGAAAAGTGATTCCATATAGCCAGAGCACATCTCGAGAATACAATATAACTATAAGTTTTGAAGTGCTAGTACTTGTAGACGTCTAACTGTTTAATACATGTGACCATAAATCCTGGCTGCCGAGACCATTTTAAAGTGGTAGGACTAAAAAATGAGGCTGGTCAAGACAAACAAGCATTAGGAGTCACTGTTGCGCCATTTTGTCATGCCTCCTAAAAATCAACCCAAACAAAAACGCGGTAGGGCTGTAGCCTTGCCCTACCAGTCCATACAAATCCGAGGTCCCTGTATAACCAACTAGTACTTAGTGCGTTTAACCATTAGGATAGTTTCGGTCTGTTTAACCCTCACGTGTTCGATCGCGCTTCATTTTCACTCCACTCGCGATGGGGGTTAATTTAAATTGCCTGCTGAGCTTGTCCGCCTTTTCAACAAAAATTAGGCAATGAAACAAATTAGCCCCTTCAAGACGGTGGAGTGGAACACAAAAAACGCTCTCGTGACTCGGGTGTTCGCAGCATTGCGGCGGTTTCGCGGCGTTCCGAACAACGAAGGCCACCTGCTCTCTGGCTGAACTTATTTGTAGCCATTTGATTTAATGGAAGCTACAATTAGTAAGAAAGAATTCTGATGACTACACTCGCTTTATGTATCCCCATCCATAACACAGATTGTCACACCAGATATAACTAAAACCATACCAACAAAGGTCCCTAAAAAAAGATAAGAAACAAAGGATGTTTTGAAACCCTTTAGCTTTGGTCACTATGCCAGTTATTTCTCATGAAAGTTTGGATTTAAAAACGAAGGAAGCAAAGGGTGAGTTTCTGAAAAATACTGTGCTGCCGCTTCGATGGGAATCAAGCACTCAAGTTTGGTATCAACTACTCCGTTCCCAGAGATTTTTTTTGTTCCTCACGGCCCCGGACATTTTCAGGAATAGTCCCAGGCCTCTCACTTGCTCGGTTGTGGGCCAAATGACTGCTATTTTTGCTCAGTTTTATGGTGTATTAAAAGAAGAATTTCAAAGACAATAGGCTAAATGTTTTGTTTTATGGTCTTGAAACTCAACGTCCCCGAAAGAAAATATTTTGGGGTTATGTGCACTTTAACTCAACAGACTTTATGTATATTCATGGTGACATGTGCTAATACAGAAATGTCCCCACATTTTGAGGCTACTGGATGGTCAGACTTGCCTCTGGATAACGTTATCCAAGCTGAGAGCAACTGAGGTCTGGCACCCATTTCTCGAAAGTAAACTTTTTGGGCCTGAAAAGTGATTTTTATATTTTACGATCAGCTTATTCAAGAAGGCTGATTCTTTAACATGTTTTGAAGTTCGAAAAAGAAAAAGAATGGCAGAGTGTCATGCTAAGACGACTTGCCAATTTGAGATACAGAGAGAATCGTAGCAGTCGAAATAGGCTAAAAAAGGTTCGGGTCCTTTTGAAAAACACAGGCCAGAAACCCTAATTTGAAAGGTGCTACTTCAAAAAAGAAAGTATTATATTAATGTGATCAGAGTATTTTTTTCAGTGAGTGAACCAAGTTATATTTCATCATCTTGAGAGGAAAAGTCACAACGAATAGCATGCATGGAGTACAATGCTATACCTGCATTGATTTGGCCTTCTCCCAAAACCCTTCCCATGATCGTTGTCACGATCATAGTCAAAGAGTTGGTTACAGGTACTGCAACGGACAAGTCTGCGACAATAACGATAACATTAATTATGCAATGTAAGGTGTTAGGAGTGTGTGTGAACGATTTTCATAAAAGATTATGTACTTAATGAATGAGTGGGAGAACCAGACCGAGTGCAGCGAGGACTGTGCGCCATGACCGAGAGCCAAATATTTTCCCGCCCGGCCCGACCCGACTGAGTCAAAAAGTGTTTTACAATATGGACTATTCAGCACTCAGAAGATGTAGTTTTTATTAAAGAAAAAAAAACCCCTATGAATTTCCACAGAAAATTATCTGTTTTGTTTCTATTTCCAATCTCGCTGTAAATTTTAAGTGGATGGTTAGACGGGACAAAATCATCTACAATCGTATCGTGCTGGCCATACGTGTTCCTAACAGGGTTGTATGGCTTTTTGCAGCCCTGCTCACACTAATGCGTATGGCCCTCATACGGGGAATATCTCAATAGTTTTACAATGAAAGCGCGCATGGGGCCGTACGGGTCATATGAGGTCATATGATAAACAGAAAACTAACTCCACCAACTTCCAGTAACACGTAAGGGAATGCAATACACATGCATGCGGTGCGATGCAATGGCTAAGTCTTGGATCACTGCTTATGCTCTGTTACATTATTGCACTGCAATCATTTAAAGTTGTGCGATCATTATTAATTGGATGGTCACAATAAATTTCATTGACCATTGAACTGCTCAGAGGTTCCCCACTGGCAAGTAAAATTGTCTGCTGTTACAGTCTAGCTCTAGAGTAAAACCTACTAAGTCACTACTGGGAGTTAAGTTGTTGAACAGACAGAATGGTTGTTAACACTTCCTGAGGTCGGCCATTGTTGAGTAAAACCATCTCAGTGGCATTAGCCAGGGTAAAATGTGGAACGTCATTGTTGGGAATTAAGGGTAAAAGAAGATATTGGCATTGAACAGGCCGAGACGTAATTGTAACCCTCTAGAGGTCCCCCATTGGCAAGTAAAATCACCTGGCACTAGCCATCCGTCCCCAGTTGTTCGAAAGGTGGATAACGCTATCCACCGGATAAATGCTAGCAAACCCAACTAGTTATCCGGTGGATAGCGCTATCCACCTTTCGAACAACTGGGGCCTGGAGTAAATCTGTAAGTTCACTGTCAGGAGTTAAGGGTGAATGGGGACAGTTCTTAAAGATGAAGAGGTACACTGTAACTTTAACTCTATAGAGGTCTGCTGTTGCTGAGTAAAATCATCTGGCCTTGGCCAGAGTAAAATCTATGTTACCATATGCATTAAGTCACTATTATGCATCATATGCATTAAGTCACTATTGGGAATTCAGGGTAAATGAGGACATACTGGTCAGTAGTTTTTGAACAGATGGGGAGGTGACTTAACTCTGTAGAGGTCCCCCATCACTGAAATCTAAAATCAGCTGGCCAAAGTAAAAATAGCTGGCGTTAGCATGAATAATACCATCTGGCGCTAGCATGAATAAAACCATCTGGCATTAGCCAGATGCCAGATGAACCACGAGGGGCTGTTGTATCAGACAACAAAACAAGTAACCAAAGCAATATCTTCTGGCATTGGCCAGAGTAGAATCTGTGAAGTCGCTATCTGGAGTTAAGGGTAAACAACATGTAGCAATAAAGGTGAAGAAGTCAAAAGTTAACCTGAAGATTCATTTGGTTTTGTTTCAACCTAAAATAATTTAATATTTTGCTGTCAGATAAGAAAACTGTTGAACATTACCTGCAGATGCAAGTGTCAAGTAGAAAATGATTGATCCACATTGATTTAACAAGAAAGGAACCATGTACTAAAAGAGAGAAAGTGAGAAAGCATATGGTTATAAGTTCCATTCACAAAAGGGGTCATCAGGTCTGAAAACAACCATTTCAACTGAGCTGTTAACACCTTCTAGAGAAATTCCACCTTTTGACTAAAATAATGGATGGAGTACATGTAAATCCTAGCACAGTGTATGTGATGGTTTTGTGGAAAGCCTGGCACATATATTGAAAAGACCCTTGTTAGTGCATCAGTCATAGCACCTTTATCAAGTCAAGATTTGTGTTTCTGGGCATGGCGATGATGTTTAAGTTTGACCACCCAATTAAAATCAGAAAATAAAGAAAAGTAAAGAACTACTGATTATCTTCACATGGTAGTATTTAAACCTTGATGCTTGCGGGGCCAAATTGTACATAAGGAAACCATCCAGATTACATGCAACATGATAGCATTGCCTCCCCTTCCCAAGCAATGTTGATGTTTGGCAGTATTTTCAAGTACCAGGAGTTCAGTGTCTACCAACATGGTCCCGGGGGGGGGGGGCTAGGGGGAAGTGATGCTAATCATAGCTGGAGAATTATGGTTGTTGACATTACTAGTGGACTACAATATTCACCAGGACTGTACATCCTTATTTATAATAAAGTGCTGTTATAGCAAGCACTATGATTGGCCTACACAGCGTGCTTTATAGTTGTTCAAAGCACTCAGCTTACATCATCTGAGGACATCATCTTGGGACACGGTTTGACATTTTTGACAGCCTTTGTCTCATTAACCAACAAAACCTTTTGGTACACAGTTGCAAGTGCATGAAAGAAGTCATGAAAACACTCGCCTGCAGCTCACGTTTCCTGACTTCTTTAGTGCTTTCATCACTTTCTGAATGCTTTATAACAGAACAGAGCATGGTTGAGGCTTTTTCAGTTGTTAATTACTGTTTTCTTTATTCAATCTGATTTGGAATCAAACTTGGTCACTTCAAGTCTTGTTGGTATTCATAGGGCTCCACGAGATAAGCGATCACATAACTGTTAAGTGGCCTGCTACTTTGTGTGATTGAATCTTACCTTCCAGTTAGATGCAAGAAATATGACTTCAGCCAAGAATTGTTGGATTCTACTTGATCTGTGTATTTCTTCAATTCCCTCACTTCCCTTTCGTATCAGAGGATTGGTAAAGCCCCAAAGCAGGGAAACAAAGCACAGCCAGAAAGCATCAGCTATGAGTTAATGCAGACTGCATATTATGCCTTGATCAACTCCAAGAGTGCCCAACAACCCCCCCCCCCCCCCCCCCCCACCGAAACCAGGCTTACCCCCTGCATTTGATGCCAGTTTGGCTCTGCATAGTGGGAAATTTAATGCAAGGCAAAGCCTGCCCGGTCAGGCGTTGGACTATCGAGAAAGGGTGACAAGCTGAAGGATTACGCAATTCCTTCCTCAGGAAATTTGCTCGAGAGCCATTTCACGACTCTACGTGGGTTTTGTTGCTGAAAAGAATGCCTGTTTTAAGAGTTTGGAGCGGATCGAGACAATGAGACTTGAAAAGCATTCACAGCACAACTTGACGCTTTGCGAAGGTGTTCCCGATGGGGTATTTGACTGTAATAACTGGCAACGTGGTGGGGAGTTTGACCAAAATTTTAATAAAAAGTCAAATGCCCAGGGGGTTCCATTGGG
>BLFK01000991.1:1128837-1164092 GCA_014634185.1 Astreopora myriophthalma | reverse complement strand
TTCGTTCCTTCGTTCGTTCCTTCGTTCCTTCGTTCCTTCGTTCCTTCGTTCGTTCCTTCGTATTTACTGTAACGCAGACATGGACGGCCTTTAATTCTTTTGGTACACCAACATCAGGGTCTTTTCAGGTTATGCTCGTAAAATATGGTTGTTCTGCCCGTATTATGCCGCCATTCTCCAGATATAGTGAAATGATCGAAAAATACGACAGCATAATTTAATCCGACAGACTAGTTGTCACTACCCAACCCACGTTTAATGGCACAGCTTCCACGAGTCTCCTGTAACTCTAGTAATCGGAAGGTCACAGATGGGATTCCTGTTGCGAGCACGCGGGTTTTTTCCCGAGTATGCCTGTATCATTTCAGGTAAATTCATCCTCCCATGCCTTAGCAATGTCAAAGTTCCAACCCGGCCGAAGTGATGTCTCATGGAAAGTTCTGCTGAAATTACAAGACATATCTAAGGGCGCGCTCGACAGACCCCATTCTGAAATAAGAATTAAGGAAATGACCTCTAGATTTTTCTCTGAAGGTAAATTTAGGAAGATATCTCTGTAACGTCTTGTAGAGAACCGATGCTGAAATTCGCCTTAGTATTCCGAAAACATCAAAATTCTCTTAGGGGTGATTTTTAAAAGTAAACCGTCCAATTCTTATTCGGAGTAAGGCCAACCGAACCCATCCTACATCAGTTACACATTCGATCAAAACCAACCGATTTATCTTTTTTCAAATAACTTTTACCATAACGAACATATGCAGTGTTACCTCCATCTGAGACTTGAGGTCTTTAAGCTGCTGCTGTATAATCCTGTTTCTATTAAAAAAAACAGAAATAAGTTAGTTTGTTATATACCTAGACTTTCACTCAACAAAACGAGCACTGTGATTGGTTGATTCTTGGTCACGTGCAGCTGATCAAATGTATCCCGACCGGGATACAAATGCGCAGTTGTTGCCCGCGCGCCGAACGCAATGTTCGTTTTGTTGAGTGAAAGTCTAAATATATAACAAAGCACTTAATGTATGTTCCCTTGGGAAACTAGCTAGTTTTGTTTTCCCGAGAGTCCTGAGTCCTCTCGGGAAAACAAAACTAACTGTTTCCCTCGGGACCATACATTAAGTGTATATTGTTTCATAGGAAAGATGAATATGGTAGAAGAGGGTACGAAGTACCTTTCTTTCTCGTATTCTCCCGATAGCTGATCAACTTCGCCGTCTGTTAACTGGTTTACACTGCGGTCGATGTCGGCAATTATTTCCCTGGGATCACTGTACCGCTAGAAAATAGGACAACTGATGTAAACATCCTGCTCGACACTAGCGGGCTCCCAACAGAGTTGGGGGTAGGGGGGGGGAGGTGGGGTTCAGTTCTTGGTTGTCTACGGTTGTCGCGAGGTTTTTCTCCAAGTATTCCGGCCTTCTCCCCTCATAAAAGCCAACAATTGATTTGTGGTCAGTTGAGAAATACACCTGGTGAGAGTTTCAACGTCAACAAGTACGACGGGTGCATTACGTTGTTGAATCTGAGTGGAAATTTCGACAGATAACATTGTTACTTTTCATGAGAAACTTCCGAAAAACAAAACGCATCTTCGCCAAGTTTCGACTCAATTCCCTCCGCGTACAACACGACAATGGGCTTTTGCAGGAGCCTCCATAGGTATTGTACCCTTGACTAAACTCTGTCCCATATCTTTTTATTTTAACAACCGTTATATCAGCGGGGGACTCTGAAATTTTCCGTGAAAGCATCTTGTTTTGAAATACCTTCATGTGGCAGCATGCGAGGTTTAACAATGGGCGAAGACTGGCTGTTACGAAAGAACCCGTGACAACATACCTCTAAAGCTGAATAAAAAGATACGGGACAGGGCTGCCGCAGAGAATTAATATGGAGGATGGACGCGCTGGTAATAGGCTCGTGGCTTTTGTTTAGTTACGTGAGAAAAACGTAAAGAGTAAAGTAAAGAATCTTTACTTCAAGCTTGTAGAGCTAGGTATAGAAAGTAACAATTCAAATATGCGTTAAGAAACTCAACTGGCAGTTGAATTCGCGACCACCGAAGACAAATTCAGTTGGTGGGAGGTGCCCGTAAGTAGGACCGTCCATCTATCCCAATTGGGTTCGCACGCGCCAACACAGCAGTAGACGAGCTATTTTTGGAACGACATTTGGCGCGCTAAAAAGCATAGGCAGGCATGTTCATCCAATCAAATCGATTAGCATGGCAGCGACGGACAGCTCATTACTTATGCCATGCATATTTTTCGCACAAAAGAGTGCTTGCAAGCATGGCAATCACTTTTCGCGGGAACTTCAAAAACTAAAAATAACTTGGTCTACTCCCGTATGTGCTGGTGGCCCGGACTATAACATATGGACGCTCATAATTAAGTGCTCCTGTTCGTGGTCAGCGGGATTTAAACCCGGAACATCCGCGTTCAAATCCAGCGCCTAACCATGGGGCCACGCCCCCCTACTGATGACAAACTCCCGTTAAGTTGGGCTATTACACTAAAGCATTTCTTGACTCGGAAACAAAGTCAAACGCATTTACTTACAGAAAATAAATCCGGTGATGAAGTAAATTCCAAAAGTTTTTGCTTCGCCAGCCTCTCAGCCTGCCGTGATTTCATCAATTCCTCTCTCAGTAATAAGGCTTCCCTTTTTCTACAAGAAACAAATTGCAATATTTCTTACTATAGAGTGACTTTTGTGTTGATGGCCGTAACTAGTTTAGTTTTGGTTCGGACTATGAGTGGATCAAAAAACTTGCGCAAACTTTTCAACCAATCAGATGCAAAACTAAAACCAATTGGGACTACGTCACTCTGGTTTTCCCGCGCTTGGCCCGGCTGCCCTTTACTTGCTTTGCGTTTTGATTGGCTAGTGGCTCTGGTTTTCCCGCGCTTGGAACCGGCTGCGTTTACTTGCTTTGCATTCTCATTGGCCAGTAAAACTAAGTTGTGCATTGCTTCGATTTGTGGTTGAATGTAAATCGCTCTAATGATCATGCAATTCTCGCTAATTCGCTCATGAGAACGCCTCGAGTTTACGATTTTTTTCAGTCTTACTTACAAACATGCCCACTACCATTACTTTTCTTTATATTAATTCCAATGCGACGGCATAAATACCACGAGGGGTATTTCAATATTGTTATGCATAATTTTTGCCAGCCCTTAATCGTCAGGTAGCAGTATAAAATCTGAAATATCTTTGATTCGTACAATTGATGTCGTGGTAATAGCGGATTTTGGATGACAGTCAAAGCAATGCTTTTGTTTTGCTTTCGTTAGTTTAGTGATTGGCCAGAATCGCTCGCGCCACTTCCGCAATCAAAACCAACTGCGCATGCACGCGCAGTTGGTTTTGATTACGAAAACACGCGCAGTTCCCATTTCCCGCGCTTGGCAACCGCTACAAATACTACTGATTGATTCATTTCAATCGCCACGTGGCGTCTGCGTCAGTGACTGAACAAAGTAATTATTTTGCTACCTAACTTCAGCCTCCTGTAAAACTCTTTTCAATCGTTCTTCCGCTACTTCGCGGGCTCTTCTCTCGATGGCAATTCTCTCGTCACCAGACTGCAGAGTAAAAAAAGTATGAACGTTAAGAAAACCCATGTTAGCTAGTCCGGCAAAACAAACCCTCTCCACCCTTCATAAATTCTTTGCCATTTCTTTGCCATCTTCGCAATAGTTTCTCCTGTCCCGCCAAATATGCCTCACACTTCTGCCCACTTATGTGTGAAATTCCCGTGAAAAGTAGTTGCCATGGCTGCAAGCACTCTCCTCTGCGCAAAAAATACGTTGTATAAAAAAATGAGCTGTCAATCGCTGTCATGCTAAGCCATTTGATTGGACGAACTGGATGACCGTGCCTGTCCCTGTTTTTTAGCGCGCGAAATGTCGGTTAAAAAATAGCTCCGCCTACTCCTGTCTTCGCGTACGAACCCAGAGGTTGGAGATGGACGGTGCTACCTCTGAGCTCCTGTTAGTGGTTATTCTGATCCCCAACATTCAGCGTACCTTGCTAACGCACATTCGAAGTCGCTTGATTTCTTCTTCCGCATCAGATGCTTTTTTACCAAGTAATATTGCTTCTTCCTCAGCCACTCTGGCCTTTTCTGCTAATAGCTCTCCCATTTCTTCAGATTTAATCTGAATACAGAAAAAAAAGAAATAAAAAATAATACAATCTTGCCTCAATGATTGATATCAAAACAATAACTGGCTTCAGAGACATACGAACCTACAGCACGTTTGCCCATGTTGGCTTTTCTTTTGCGATTATTTAAACACGGCTGACAACGTAAAGCCAACACGTTAAAAACCTCGGTCAATTGGGCGATCGCAATTTACTTCCTCCTTCAAGATGAGCCTTTTATTGTTTTCGATCGTTTTAAAGCCCATTTCCGAGTTGAGTTCAGCCTCTTTTTCAAAGCGAGTCTAAGTGCGAAGTTTTTCTTAAGAAAATCAGTTTTCAATCATATGCAAAGGAAAACTTATTACCATCGCAACACTTTCGCACTTTGACTCGCTTTGAAAAAGAGGCTACGGTGAGCACGTAAAACGCCTATTACCAATGCTATTACAACCAACAGTCCAGTTTCGAATTCACTTAGACCGCTGGATAAAAAAATTCATGGGCGCCTTTGTACAGGGTTGGCCTCAACCTGAAGAAAAATATTCACAAATACCAGCAAGAAAGTGTTGAATGATAACAAACAACACACAAAAATGTGAGAATTCTCGCCGGTATGCTTCAGGTCGAGGTTAACCCTGTACAGATGCGTCCTTTGTTCTTTTATCCAGCGGTTGTTGTGAATTCGAAACTGGACTATTACCAAAGCTTCTTTAACTCTGCTCGCTTCCTCTTGATATTCTACGAGTCTTCTCTCCAGTTCTTCCTTTTGTTTCGTTACCTCCTCACGGGTTTGTTGTTCTTTCATCAACTTGTCTCTTTCGATCTGAAATGCACATCACAATACTTGCACTACTTGACCCCTCGGAGAAAACGTCTGAGACAAGAGGCTGACTGCCGCCTTAACTCGGGCTCTTAACGTTACTCTAAGAGAAGGTATGGAATTAAAAGAAAAAGAAGAGGTTCGTCTTTTATGGGCTCTCTGACCCAGATTTTTCTTTTCGGGGGGCGGGGGGGGGGGGATCGAAGGCGCGAAAAATGAAAAAAAAAAAAACATGAAGGGGGAAACTGGGTCGTCCTCTCCCCAGTTTTCCCCGTCCGTTTTTTTTTTTTAATTTCTCGCGCCTTCCATAATTCGCCGCGCCGTCCCCCACCATCTAAGAGCCTGGAACAGGCTAAGGATAAATGGTACCCATTACGCTGCGTAGCTAACGGTCTTGTTGGGGAGCCCGCCAAAACGAGCGGCGAAGAGAATGGGACAGAGGGACGGCTACAAAGGAGACTGAAGAAATTTACGTGTAAGAATGGCTAAAAAGCCGCTAGCCATAAGCGAGGCATCATATCTAAAACTCCACACGAGTACTGCGGGTAACATAGGAGTAACTCAATGATACATAAGAGTAACATACCAGAAAATACAGGTACATACGAGAACCATACGAGCAATACACGAATGCTGACGAGTACATGCACATGGCATCACCCTTTATCAGGGATACACCATTGAATTTTTACGACAGAGGAAAGGGTAAGGCATTTTTCCTGCCAAAATGTCTCCTTGTTATTCCGCCGTTTCTTTTTCCTCTCCTTAAGTTATTCCTTGTGCCAGGATTGCTTTGCTGCCACTTTTTGCAGCATTTTTTTCGCGATGAGTGCTGAAAGGAGGATGGGACATTGTAAAACTGATAATGAACAAATCGAGATGCCGTGCCGAACCCTGACCTGCCGTCTCATTTTCTCCTCTCTCGCCAGTGACCTCATCTGCTGTATTTCCATTGTATCTGGTTTCCTTCTCCGCATGTAAAGTTCATGGTGACCAACACACAAGTCTAGGATCTGCAGCAATAGAACGACAACAGAAAAGATGAAGAATCACGGTCTCCACGTGCACGCCTCCTCAATCTCGTAGCCCTCAGATTTTAGTACAATGTTGTGCTAACACGTGCACGTGGTAAATAATAAATTATCTCGAGGGTGTACAATGAAAAATTAAGATAACGGTTGCATTTCAAGGCTGCTTGAACAAGCATATCTAACTACCGATGACATCAAGAGTTTGCTTCTTATGTTGTGTTATGTTGCTCTTTCCGTATGATGTATTGTCTCATGGTCTCAGGATTAAGCCTATCTTACACTGGGCAATTTTTCTTGCAACTTGTCTCGCAATTTTGTTGTGACACAAGTTGCCTGGTGTAACATACATGTACCCTACCACAAACATTTCTCGCGATTTGCCGCAATCGTTGTGAAAACTGTAGAACTTCATTCTACTTTCCGCAATGCTTCTCGCAACATGGAATTTTTTCCACATTACGCAGTGTAACATCAATCCTGCAATTTGTGTCGTAACCTTATGGGGCATCAACCAATGAAAATGCTCCTTTGACCTCATGTGATCATCGAGAGCGAGACAAGTTGAAACAAACCTTCCCAGACCCAGTGTAGCATGTCTCGCAACGGTCATTTTTTGTTGCAACAAAATTGCGAGACAAGCTGCGAGAGAAACTGCTCCAATAGTGTAACACTGCCGTTAGGTCTGTAAATTTACCGTCTGATTACTTTTACTACTTTTAACATACCACTTTGTTGACTCGTAGTTTGGCAGCATGGAATACGAAATCTGGTGAAGATTTGTCCGCAGGTTTGATCTGAAACTAAAAACGAATTTATCAAAATTAATTGAGTTAACTTGGGTCAATAGGCAACCATCAGTAAGATTTCACTCTCGCTAATGACAGTCCGTTTTACGTGTCAATGGGGAACCCCCTGGGGTGAAAAGGTTAAGAACCTCTCCATCTGCTAAAAAATTATAATAATGATAACGATAATGATAACCATGACGATGACAATGACCATAATCATACCGATAACTACTTCATTTAAGTTTCGAGCTTACATACCCGAGCACAGGTGCTCTACTTATTGGGGAGACTGAAAAATCAAACCTTATCAAATCAAATCTTCGTTAGAGACCCCTCCATACAGCCTAGCAGAGTCAGCCCTCCCTGTAGCTCTCGCCTTAGCAGTGAGCTGACAGGTCTCTTGCATGGCACAATAGGGACTAGATAGAGCTCTAAACAACAGCCAACACAGTCTTTGTCTAAGCTTCAAAAATTCATGAATAATTCATGAGCCTAACAGCCTATCAAGTCACCGATAAAACGTCACGTGCATGAGCTTCATACCAGATAAAACACTTCTGGTTAGTAATCTTTATACAAAGAATACTAATAAGGCACAGCTTGTGTTTCTTGTATGCTAATAATTTTCCTCTCACAATTTGAACCATTGTTCAGACTCCAGAAGGACACGCTTTTTGTGGAATGTTTTTGAAGCTGTTCACAAAAACCGCAGCACATGTTTTATTGGGTCTAAAAACACTTGGCTACGCCTCGTCTTTTTAAACCTGATAAAACACTGCTGCTCGTTTTTTAAACATTACTCAAAAAGACCTACCCTTTTATCATGAAAGGAAATGTTCTTTGTCTCATTCCAAGGAAATGAGATTTTTGGATTTAACTTGTTTTCTTTTTCATAAATGTTCAGTCCATGAGCATCAATTCCAAGCCATAAGTCAGTTCCCTTTCTGTTCTGCAAGGTAAGAAAAAAGTTGATAATACTAATAATAATAACAATAATAATAATAATAATAATAATAATAAATAAAGAATAATAACAATAATAATAATAATAATCACTTTATTTAAGTCTCAAGGTTATTTAGCTGAGGATGAGTCACGAATGCTCTACTCATTGGAGAGACTACAAATGAATGTAAATCAGAACAAATCAAATCAAATCAAATGTGGGTTTTTGATGAGCGGGGAAAAACCCAAGGACCCAGGGGAAAACCTCTCGGAGCAGAGCAGAGAACCAGCAAACTCAGCCCACGTATGACGTAGAGTCCAGGAATCAATCCCAGGATGCATTCATTCGATGGAAGGCGAGTGTAGGCCTAGATACAAAAATCCGGATTTTTCTTTAGGATTTTTAGACCTCAAAAAGATTTCAAAGAAAATGTGGAGATTTTTTTCAGCATGCAAAACTCTGACAAATACGTTCACAGAATACTTAGAATTCACAAAAAAGGAAACCCAAGTTCACACAGGTATGTGTCTAGTTACATAAAAGCAATGAAGCAAACATTTCTATGGTTTACAGGGTGATAAACCCCCTGGGATGTTGGAAGAACACTTTAAGAATTCTTCTTGTGTTCTTCCAACATCCCACATGGTTTATCAGCCTATAAACCATAGAAACGTATGGTCTATTGCTTAAACATCTCAAAAACAGCGTACCTACCTTGATTTCAAAGTACATCACACCATACATCTCAAGATCCTGTGCTATTTTTAAGTACTCCATCTCTGCTTCATCTCTATTTGATAAAAAGAGGAAAACATCTAAAAGGGTCATAAAATGAGTCATAGGGTCAAGGGTCAATGGTCACAAAATGAGTCATAGGGTCAAGGGTCAAGGGTCATAAAATGAAACATTCAGATTTGTGCAGTTAAATGTGATTTAACAAAGTAGACAACAAGGAGTGCCTGCAGTCAGGTGTTCTCAGTGGTTTTGTTACATTGACACATGCACTATGATTCCTCCTACTCACTGTTTGTCACACCTTTACTTTGACAACGGAAACGTAAGGGTTGCTTCAAGATGCAGCTGAGAGTAACACCAGCTTTTGAGTGCTGTCCAGACTTCCCAGTTGGAAGCAGTGTGTTTAGGGATGCTCTGACTACCAGGCTCCAGTTGTTTGAAGGGCAGATAGCGCTGTGCACTGGATTAAATCACCATCCACTGGATAACTCAAATGGTTTTGCAAGTGCTTGTCCACCGGATAGTGATTTATCCGGTGGATAACGTTATCCACCTTTTGAACAACCGAGGCCAAATGGATTCGTCTTTGCTGGCCCTGATTTCAACTCCACTGCGCTTTGTCAATAGCCAACTGGTTGCCTCCTGATTGACAGTTGCTGTTTTCAGCATGTCATGTTTGATTTGAATTACTTCTTTCCCTGCTCCTTGCTGTACATGTAAAACACATATTCATATGCAAAATGGCACCAAAGTGCATAAAAGAGAGTATACCTCCTCATTCCCTTGTGTTCAGCATACCAAGAGGTGATTCTCTCTTCCCACATGTCAGATGTCATCTGGTACTGATCAATAACCTAAAAATATAAATATAAAGGCTGAAAATTTAAATTTAACAACTTAATTTTTTCACTTGGTGCCTGAGAGCAAAACTGTGTTACATAATGAATTTTATGCCCATTCTTAGTTTAAAGCCTCATTTTTGGCATGTGGCTTTGAACATACATATAGAACATCTTCATGTTTTTCCATCTGGATTGTACTTAATTTTCCAAAAAGGCTTGGCCAAAATATCACAATGAAGTCATTTCATATCATCATTTTAAAGCATTTACCATTGGGGAAAAAACAGCAAAATTTGAGCTATGTTTATTTAAGGCCATAGACGGAAAAAAGAGGCATTTAAGAACAAATTAAATGAAAGATGGTCCTAAAATTTGACACAAGATGGTTGATCCCTCAGCCAGGCTTCAATTGCAAAATTACCAGCATAAACATTTCCAGTCACTAGTTACAAAGCTAAGAGAGTCAAACTGTACACCTCCTGACTGCAACTGGGCTTGAGTAATGAGGCACGCGATTACAGTAACACTACTTACTCAGTGAGCAAAGCAGAAACTGCTCTCGATTCGGTCCAACTTATGAAAGTGTATATTATTGAAATTGAACCATACCACACTAAGACTTACGAACCCTCTGAGGAAGAAGTAGATCATTTGCCAGAAAGCCAGGTGTGTGAAACTCTTTGTCGTAGTCTCCATACTAAAACAACAACAGTTATATTAAACTTTGAAGATGACTTCAAAATTAAAACAAGGCGGAAATAACTTGATTAACATGAATCAAGAGGCACTGGGATTATAGACCTAATTCATAAATAGTCCCTAATAAATTATTCTTTTCGCTTTGTGCTAATTCTACTCACTAGCCTCATTTCAAAGCAAAAATTGTTTTCAATTTTTACATGCTAATGAGGTTAGTGAGGGAAAATTAACATAAAGAGAAAAGAATAATTTATGAGCCGTCATTTATGAATTCGTTCTACAGCTGCCAATTTGTTTAGGAAAAAAATTGATGTCCTCTTTAACTGTAACAGTGTTCCAGATAAGGGGAAGGGTTTCTGGTCAAGAAACTGAACAAATCAAGTGATAGACAACTCGAAAATTTAACAAGACCCAATGGTATAGTCCTGTCCATATTCCCCATAGTCACTCTGCCTCTGAAACTTACACCTCAAACTTTGCTGAATAAAAAAATCTTCTTGAGGTATTTGTATACAAATTTATTTTGTTTTATTTAAAGTTGGTAGTAGCTAACAACAAGTTCTGATGCAAAATTAAAGTTAACAATGGAACAATGATTGTACCTTCGCCTGGACTGCATAAGAAGCTAAAAGAACAGAAGCTTCCGGTGGACAGAAAATTTCCATGTTCAGAATAGCTTCCTTCACTTGCAGGAAAAACAAGTGCTGCGTAATTTCTTGCATCAACTCTTCTGCTACATCTTCCGGATAAAACTTGACACGAAAATTGAGGCTAACTGGATCTTCCTTGGGAATATCTTGATCTAAAACCTGCAAGGCAAATTATGACAGAGTCAAAAGTTACCTTAAAACTTCTGATCAGTCTCCCATCAGTAGACAGCCACTGAATGCCACTATGCAGACAAGCTCAGTTATTGAGGGGGTTACATCACTGAGTCAGAAAATTAATTTTAATTTAAACGGACAGTAATCATCTTCTGCTGAGGACTCCCCTTGTTTCTCCCCAGGTTGGCACTTAGTTTTGCGTCTCATGGCTAGTTAGCAGGTAAAGGGCTGGCTCTGCCACCATATTGTTTACTTACTCATAAAACTGCTTCAACCTGTCTCTCAGCCTAGTGTATAAATGGGCACTGGCAAAATACTGAGCTGGGGGGAGGAGGTGGGTAACCCTACAATGGACAAGCATTTTGTCCAGGGGGTGAGTAACAATATTCCCAGCAGCTTTATGCTCCTGAAACAGAGATAAGCTCTGGCTTTGTGAGCCCTCGTGGCTCCTGAGCGACTTCACCTTTAAATGTATCTTCACCTGCACTCAGTTTTAAAATAGACAAGAAGAATTACTTCCTCTCAATATTTTGGCACTGTTATTAATCAGGAGTTATTGAGTTAGTGACATACAGGTTCTTCCACTCTTACTGGCTAATTAACAATTAGATCCATGGCCCTTGAGGGTGAAGGGTCTAATTGTTTTAGTATCGCCCAACTAGTTGGACAGAAAAGGCAATAATAAAGTTAGCAAATGCAAGCTGAAGAAATATTTATTTGGGAATAAAACGAAAGAAAGCGTCATGCTTTTCGCTACTCGAGGACTATTACTAATAGTCCTCTAGTAGCGTAGCCAATGAAAATGCAGGATTTGCATTAGTCCAATAGTTGGGCGATACTAATTTGCCATTATTTTGTAACATAAAGAACAGGTTTTGAAAGAAGGATTGTCTTCAAAATGAATAATGAAGGTTACCATGTTTTTTACTTTATTTTATTATTTTTTTAATCTGACTCCAATAAAAAGCACTCATTTTAAACATAATCAAGCAAAAAAGGTACTTTAAAGTAACCTTATAGCCCAGGCAAAAACCTCCCCTCCAAAGCCAATGCAACAAAATGGAAGCAATGATGATGCATTTAATTTGGGGCCACTCTATTTTAGAACATATAGATTAAGAATAACTGGCAAAACGAGGAGAGCATCTTGGCAAAATATTCAGAGAGTCACTCCCAATTCTAGAGCATGCAAATCACTGAGGTTTACATTATTGTTTCCTTTGTCATGATCAAGCTAAGATAAGTCAAAATGGACAAGAAAGCAAAACAAATTATAATTGCTGGCTAATTTAACACTTCACATATCATACATTTGCTTGGAAAACAAAACAATATTATTAGTATAACTGAAATTTATAAACATTCTACAAAGCAAAAATTAAGGTCCGGTTAAATGATAAAAATCAATCAACATTTGCACACTTCATTTTTATCAGAGATTATGATGAATGCTGTACAAAAATGCCTCCAAGTTAAAAGACTGTGGGCTGATAAAACACAAAAAAACGAAAACAAAAGAGAGTTGCAAACCACTGAGAATAATAACATTAAAAATGTCTTTTGACGTACACAATGCAAGGGTGTCTGAAGCGAAGCACGAAAAGTAAACAAAAATGAAGGGCCATTCTTGGACCACCAGCTGACAAAAGTCATTTAAAGTGTCACAATTATAATGACTAAAAGCTTTTACCTTTTGTTTTCGATTCTCCGTTTGTCCCTCAAGCATATAACGAGTATTTACATTAGGATAATTATATTTTCGTGATGGCAACTGCATTCTACGACTTCAACTTTAGTTTTCACGACATTTCCCAGACTGATCAGAGAGTTTTTTAACGGATTTCCACTGTTGCATGTGGAACCTATGAAGATAGTTTTTCGTTTTAAGATTTAAGGCTCATTGTATCTGAGTGTAAAAAACATTGAAGAGGAATTGAGTGACATGATTTAAGAAGAGAAATCGCTAGAAATACTGTACGCTAGAGAAAGAAATATTTATGAGCAAGCCTTTTCTTCATTCATCTTACGAATAAAAAGCATAAATGCTATCAATTAGGTTCAATCATCGCTAATCATGCGTAAAATCCTACATTTAATTCCCATTTTTTACCCACCCTCTTGTTGAATTTTAGCCATGAAACGACGTCTTTCTTGTCGACAAACTGTAACCCAAAGTACCAAGTTTCACGGACACCCAAGGTTCGCACAACAAGATCAAACAATTCCTTCCCAGTGCATTTTGTCTGCAGAAATATATTAACACATTAGTACATTAAATTAAGACATCTAGAGTAAAAGAACAGTCATATGAATTCAAGTAAACAACATATAAGCATATGGTGTACGAAATGCGTGTTTACCTCGACAGAAAATTCAAGCTCCGCATCCAAGGTCGTGATACTAACGTCGAATGTCTTCGGCATACTTACCCACCATTTGGAGAGGTTTTATTTACGTCTAACAAATGCAATATACTGTACTTTGCGTTATACATTTCTTGATTATTTTCTCGCCTACATATTCGAGTAATGTAGAGAATTTTCGACGTGCCTACGCGAAAAACATCCGTCCTTCTACCAAGAGCATTCCGCTGATAAGTCTTTCTCTGGTAATGTAGAGGGCACCAAAAGTCTTGTGTAGACGCGGAGGCACAGGCGACCCAATCTCATCGTGAAAAAGAAAACATGGCTGTAGTTATAGACCTTATCCATCTTGACGGGTGGGCAGAGCGTGAAGAATTTACATCGTTTGTATGCGGTACAACGCAAAGGATTATAGACCCATTATACTGAACCAATTTGCTTGAAGTTGTCCGACAACGTTTTAAATTTTCCATATATTTGTTTGTAATTCTTTCGCACATTTTTCAAGCGGGCTGAAAATTCCGGGAAAAAATTACAAACAAATAAATGAAAAAATTGAAGACGCTACCTGGCAACGTCTAGCGAAGGTTTATCCCTAGAAATTGGTCGGTATAATCCTTTACACTGTACCTACGAAAATTATTTGACCTCCGATCTTCCTACAAATAATGTGAAGTCTTCACGCTTTGCCTTCCCGTCAAGATCTTTCCAATCTATTACGTACGAGGTCACGAGACTAGCTATTTAAAGAACGGATTCTGATTGGTCTGTCCTGTGAAATATGAACTGCGAGGTCATGGGGCTGAGGTTAGAAATGGCCTCCACGCTTGGCGCGAAATTTAAAAATGGATTGAAAATAATTATCATGGGGCATACGGATATGTTGTCTCATCTCATCCTTCCTTGATGTGCTAAATATCCGGGGGCCTTTTCATGTACATACCAGTCAAAAACGATCTAGCCGACCAAAAAAATGATAGCAAGAATATATTTGCTCTCAGGATCCATGTGGGATTAACAAAATGCAGCATTGAGTCCAACAGACACCGTTGGGACCGGCCCCAATTGTCCGTGTCGGAGAGGTGTAATATAGGGTCGAGGTAACATGATAATACAGTTCAACCTTTGCACAATGAATACACGTCTGGTTAAAGTTTTTACTTAAGCAAAACTTACAAATTAGAACACTGTAATAAAATAACTTGTATTAAGCCTACAAGATAAGAGCTGTCAAATAAACGTCTGGTTTTATACAAGGAGTCACGTATTTGGTTGCTTGCCCAGATCGCAATTCTGTACTGTTATATCTGGCACCTACATTTCCGTTTTAAGGTAATGTATTTTTCACTACCATAGTAAACGGCAAGGGTCCGTTGACGGTTTCAAAGTGTCCGTCATCCGTCTTAGAGAGTGTCATTATAGCATGTATTCGCGAGTCACAATGGCTGTGGTCATACTCGGTTTTGTTTTTTTGTTTTTACTCTAGTAAAGCACGGTTTACTATAGTTAAGACGTTTTGTAATGTGACCGGCTTTTCTCACTTTACTATGGTAATCGCCCGTCTAGTCTGTCGCGTTGCAACGGCGGCAGGATAAAAGCAAAGTTTACTAAAGTAAACCGACCTGAATCGAGTTCGTTTATGACAAGTTTATCTAAAATTTGTTCTTTAGATGAAAGCTTGTCTTTTTTTTTTTGACATGCAACATGCAACACTCGAACCACGAAACCACACGAGCAATCAAGTCTGATTTACTATAGTAAACTTTGACTACCTTTCCTTAACCATAGGTAACGCCTTTTACTACAGTAAAATGTCAAGTGTGACCTCAGCCATGTATAGCACAATGGCATGTATCGCACTTCTGTTGTAGCACCCAAGGGAGCTTTCGAAGGTTTAAAAATGCTTACTGAATTCGTTCTGTTGTCTGTTGCGTACTGCACATTTCTAGTAACGGCTTTTTACCGTTTTCGTCATGTCCGTTTCACTTGTTATTACAGGGAGGTGTCCGTCTTATAGACAGTTTAGTTACACTAAAAAGACTGAAAACGGCAGGGACCAACATAGGGTGTCCGCCTCAGAGAGGTGTCTGTATCAGGCAGGTGTCCGTTAAGAGAGAGTTGATTGTTACATTATATAATCGTCCTTTCATGTCAAGCCTCATCAAATCTGCACAGAAAAGTTCAAATCCTTCTTCCTTGGTATTCTATGAACTGAGCAAAGGGGAAGAAAGCCCAAGTACAAAATCTTGATGATGAAAATGGGTCAAATGTTGAATCTCATAAAATTTGCCTCTTTGGTCCAAACCAGATTTATTGAGCTAATACAACAGACTGGCTTTATAGATAGTAGAGCAACGCAGCGGTCCCACAGTGGTCGCGGGTTCAAATCACGTTGAGGCCCTGATTTTTTTTTCAATATTTCCTTAAATTACCTAGGTAAGTGTGAGGATCATTTCTTCATTTCAAAAACATAGTTAAGGTGCATTCTTTTGGGAGTATTCTGTTAATTACTGTTCTGGTATAGGATTCTAACCACAAAGTCCTGCTTTCTACCGATTGACCCTGTAAATAAAGCCGAGTTATGGTGGGATACTTCTGCGCAAAGCTTTGAAGAATGTCCGTCATTTCCTTATAATCGTGACACGTAAAATCAACGATTCTAAGACTAAGGCTGACATGTTGGCTCTGAGCACGGTTTTCAGGCGAAAATCTCCCCAAGTAAATCGTGTTCCGTCAATTCCGTTGATTACGCTGTCAGGAATAAACAGAATGTTATTTCGTTCACTCCAAAAATGGAATGCGTCCCTAAAGAATAGGTAAACCAAACATTCTGTGTATTCTTACTGCAGAATAGTTCCAAGAGAATGCATTCCTAGTTTCCTCGAGACCCCAGTTGTTCGAAGCAGAGTTAGTTCTGACCCGCGATAAATACCATGACAACCTATAGGTTTTAATCGGACTTGACCTGGGGATACCACTAACCCTGCTTCGAACAGCTCGGCCCTGATGACTATACAGCACAACAAAATTAATAAAGGAGAAGGGCCAAAAAGCTTCTACATACACAAGCATGTAATTCTCAATGATTCAACTGAAAATTCTTAGACAAAAAGTTACAATACACTTACATGTAATATTTTTTGTCTTTATCCTTAATGCACTGCACGCAGGGTAACATCTATCTTCCATTTTCTAACAGTCTTTCCTGCTTAAATCTTAACTACTTATGATTTAAGTTGTAACAAACATCTAGAAATGCCAATAAAATATACGCAAAGATCACAACATTTTGCCAGCCTTATTTTCATGAATTAGTTAGAGGAAAAACAAACAAAATTCTAGCTGTGATAAGTTGGAACAAGCCGAGCAATTGGTCGCCTGCAAACTGGACAGCTGTTAACCTGTCGTGCACACTCCAAACAACAGCATATGTGACCACAGTCTAGAATAACCACATTACGAGGTCTATCCAAGCAAATGACGCATGCCCCTTGCCGAACCCCTTCTTCGCCTTCATCAAGAATGGTCATATCCTCTTGCATTCTCCTAATAAGATCATCTTCATGTTGTCTCTTGTAATAAAAGTAGAGTGAAACAAGGAATAGAATCCCACTACCACAAGCAAAGATTGTGCTCAGAATTTTCCACACTCTTTTTCCAGATTGCAGCTGTCGGATAATGGCATCTAAAGTAAGCTGCGAGAGATAATACGAGAGACCAGCTTTTGGAGGCCCTATCTTGACACCATCATCCGTCAGGGTGATTTCGCCAATTCCAGTTAGTGTGGTGCCGACAGGAAGCATCTCCTCGATGGTCTGGAAGCCCTTGGTCTTATCACCAGTAACCCACTGTACAAGGGAGTCTGCAACTGTGTTCGAAACAGGCTCAAACTTGTCATGTATTACTTTCAGTTCTAGTTTGTCTGCTGACAGAGGTTCTATAACTTTCACAAGCACTCCATGGCTAACCAATGAGAATGGAACTGATGTGGCAGTGGAACTAATAGTTCTTTCGATGTTGTGCCTGCAGATTTGAAGAAATTAAACAATAAAAAAACTAGCTGATGGATGACAAATTATAGATCGTTTTCACATTACGTCATGGCGGTCACATTGGTGTACCTAAACAAAGAAACGGCAGCCATTTTGCTGTCCCAAAACAATCCTTGGGGAATTGAATTCCATTTTTATGGAAATATGTCCTATTGTTTCAGTAAATCAAAATGGCCACTGGCCAAGTGAGTGAAAATGATCTATTGAAGGTTTCATTACCTGTAAATTAACTTGAATTCAACTTTATTACAAACAAACACGCTTGCATATACATGTTAATGTAAAGCCTGGGGTAAGATATCAGGAATAACGCCAAACTGTAGTTACCCTCTTCATTAACAGATAAAGAAATAATTGAAGGGCTCCAAGCAAAAAAGTGCCAAGTGACTTTTGCATGGTTTTTTTGGTCGTTTTGTAAAATTGTGGCCACTTTCTGCCAAATCAACTGCACCAAAAAAATTACAAAGTGAACTTCCCCATGCTGTATGCCTACCTAAAATTAAGGCACTAGGATGAGCAAAAGCCCCTCCCTCACCCTCCCCAAATTTTCCCCATATTTTCACATTCTGATCCTCTTGGATCCAATGCCCATATTTGTTTTCCTTGTAATCTTCTTCAGATGTCTTGGGATAGCTCATTCCATGCATGTAGCTTAGTCACAGTTTATGAATTGCCTGAAATTTGGTGCAATTTTGTGATATGAACAAATGTGCTCTAAACATCACTTTGAATGTTTTTGCTCAGAGTCCTTCAATTGCCCACTCCCCTTGAGGGGCATTTCAATGTCAATGAAACAAATAATGCATAAGAAAATAACTGAGTTAAGAATCCCTATTGGCAGGAAGCAGACCAGTTGGCTGTTTACAAGCCCAAAAAAGGAATTCAACCATGGGGTACCACAAACAACCCCAGCTGGACTTGAACCCGGACCTCTGGATTTCAAGTCCCAGGGCTCGAAATTGCGACCAATACAGTCGCATTTGCGACTAAATTTTTCCCTTTGCGACTAAAATATCTGGAGAAGTCGCAAATTTGCGTCTTGTTGTCACCTTCACTCTTTCGAAACAACAGGGTTAGCAGTTGCCTCTTTGCTGCTACTTTTGCTAAAATAAATAAATGACAAAATTATTTTGTTTCTCGCTGTAAATTTTCTCTGAAGAAAACGTAATAGTAGAGTAATTTAGCTGCGATGTTACGTGCACAGCTCCAGTCCTTCGATCATTCGCCATTTTCAGTGGTTTCTTTATACACACAAGTATTGCGGGCTCATTTTTTTTTGTTAAACTCCTGACAATACAATGCTGCGCGGCGATTTTGCGACTAAAATTTGCTAAATTGCGACTAAATTTTTGTATCTTATCGCAAAATGCGACTGGATTTTTTCGTTAATTTCGAGCCCTGAGTCCCGTGCCCTAAACACTCTGCCATGTTGCCTCCCTTTATCTTAGTCTAGAAAATGTTTGAAATCTTTTCTTTGTTATCTCTGCCACAGCACAACAGAGACAACAAGACGGTCTTCCAAGTATTACAATTAACATTCCATACTCCTCAAATTCCATTTTTTTTTGTCTGGTTGCTTACATTAAGTGCTAATTGATTAATTACTGTAATCAATTGATTTACTTATATTGTTTGGAGATTGTCATGCCTTAAGTGGGGTCAAAGACTGCTAAGCTATCCTGATGCCCTAACCAGAGACATCTGAGCCTTTCCTTGGAAGAACTCAGGCAAGCAATGTTGGACAGTATCCAATGGCAGAGCATTCCGTCTTTGATCTTGACAGCAAACTAATAATGATGACTAATCAATAATGAATAATAATGACAGTGATCATGATGATTATATGTCTGCAACAGCTTGTCAGGGAAAGTTAGAGCTGTGAATAATCAACTGCACTAATACATGTTCTCATCATACCAGAGTCTAGTTGTTTTGCTCCATTCAGACCTATGTTCCCTTGTCTTGATGCGCTGTATTAATCCAATAGCATCTGCCACGTGAGGACTTCTTATGACTTCCAGTTTCTTAACAGGTCTTGCTTCCCCTCTAATGACACCATAAGGTATGGTATGGTTTTCTGCTGCCCTTAAGGTATGGATCAGTTTTGGTCCAATTTCCATCTCCACTGCATCCTGAATTACATTACGCAAAACTAAATGTTTAAATAGACCTTAATACCAATACAGCAGCCATCTTGAATTCTATCATTCTGTTAAAGATATTATGGGATGCCTCCAGTAGCAAATGCATACATGTTGTGGTGTAAATTTGGTTTTTGTTTGAAAATTTTCAAGCCACTTTGATTTTGACATCCTTTGTTTCACATTATAATTAATCTGAGACAAGGGAAATACCAAAAATTTTAACCAAAACCACACTTATATTCACAACATTCTGTATTTGCCCCTGGGCATCCCATAATATTTTGTCAGAACAACAGAATGGGCCATTTCCAAGTTATGTTTTTGGCTTTTTTCATTGAACAGTTTCAAATTTATTTTTCTATGGCGTGACAGTAAAACAATCAATTTCTGATGGATATAGACATATTGATACTGAAGAAATGACCATCCCTTTTGTTGAACGGCCGATCCAATTAAACGATCCAACATTGTGTTGGATGAACGTGTTCGACCGTTTAGCCACCTGTCTCAACATCACATTCACATGGTTTCCCATGATTAATCCAGATCAAACACGTCTTCATCTAACATTATTTTCGGAAAGATTTCCGTACTGCTCCCCACATTAATTATACATGCATATTCCTACTAACCCTCTTCCAAAAAGAACGAGCTTTGCTAGGAATGTGTATGCATAATGAAGTAGAGACATGTACAGAAATCTTGCCCTATTTTCTGCCGTGGACAAATCAATGTTTGATCGTTAAGCCACCCTGATCAACACAGCTCGCGCACCCTCCTGAACGAAAACGTTTGATCGTTTAGCCGAATCTTTAAGAGGATCTAGCATAATGACATTAATCAGCCACTATTTACACGCTAGTAATAATTCGGTTTCCTCGTTTCTTTAAGCGAAAATCTACTACCCGTGAAACGTAGGCTAACATTTCAAAATACTGATCGAAGCATGCCCATTCGTGTGCTCACCGTCAAGCTCTTAATTGTTCCCTCTCGGTTCATGTAAAGAGTGTAGAAAAATGCTGACGTGGCAGCGCTACCCACACCAGCCCAGAACCAAATGTAATCCGACATTTTAAATACTGGTGGTACCTTCCTTAAATTTAAACGTTCACAGCACCCACATGCTTTCAGTCCACACCAGCCGCCATAAAGGTGGCCGCCATCTCAGTCGCCATATTGGCCGAAGCACTTGGTACCAGCTCTAACGCAGCTCGCAAGCAGGCCGTGGATACATAGGTATAAATAAAACACAATAAATAAGCATCAGCCAATTAGCCTGAGCTCCCGTAGCACAGTCGGTTAGAGCGTCGTACTTATAAGCAGTACTGGCCTGTGGGCCCGAAGGTGCTAGCTATGACATGCGAAGGTCGCGAGTTCGAGCCTCGCCGGGAGCAATAAGGCATTTTTTTTCTATAATATCTTCTTTTTATTTTAAATTCCTTTCTTTTTCTGAAACCCTTTTGATATGCCATCGCCACAAAGTGGCCCTGGAAATGCGTATTTTAATCTGATGACCTTGTACGAATTTGCACCGTTTAAATGTACTGCGATATCGATATGATATATTTTCTAGAAAGGTTGCGGTTCAAATTGACCCAGATGGTAAAAAAGGCTGTTGCTAAGTTCTATACTACGCAAGCTTTCAGAGCCCAAGGCTTTTCAGGCGTAATTCGGGTGCCAGAAATCCCTCTGTATCTTGACAGGGAAAACGTTTCAAGGCACGATACTTGGGCATTTATAGTTTGCTTTTTGTCATCTTGAATGCATGAAGAGACCAGAGAATTTTCACAAAAACAGATCGCAGTTTTACCGAACAGCAGGGCAGAGCATCTATATTTTTCCCCTCTAGCTATGTCATTATAGTTTACTCGTGCGTAAGATACGTCTAGTGCCAACCATCTAAAAGGGGAAAGTATCAAATGAATTTTCATAGAGAGAGGCATCCACGTTATTTTTTTTTTTACCATTTATTTGGAGAAGGAATGTCAGAATTTGAAAAATTGGCCCAATTTTGGGAAATTACTCACAAAGACGTCGCTGTCACATAAAACAATTTATTTCGTTTGGGCGGGCGCCTGCCTTACCTCTATAGATCTGGATCAGCCACTGAGATCCCACTGATACGGTGGCCCGAATTTGCTCTCGGCAATTTCTGTTTTTCTCATAACCATGAGATCCAAATTAAGCTCACTGATAAGTTTAATTCAGCTTTCGGGAGGAAGCGATCACGAGAAACTGTTAAGACGGCGAGTTTAATTTCCTAGATCACCACCCCCTGTATCTTTATCAAATCAGACAAAAATTGTACACGGGAACAGAGTTTAACCGGCGAACTTATAATTTTCTTTTACTTTGCTCATTATAGTAGGACATAGAGAGATACACAGAGGCAATCAAACCAAACAGAAATGATGTTAGTCAGAAATTATGTAAAAGCCACGCGGTGATTTCAAATCACTTAAAGTGACAGATATTATTCAATGCGAATATTAATTTTTGAACCCTCAACTGAATTATTGATTGTTGTTTTGTTATATTTGGCTATTTCCGCACAACGTATATCTCTTGTGTTTAGTTAAGTGTAAAGCAAAGATGTTCCTATGGTGAACATTGAATTAGTTCACATCCGCAAATTACACCGCACGGAAAAAGATGATTTTGAAGATCTTAAAAAGCCTACTGAGAATGGAATAGTTCATGAAGGAAATTAGTGAGGTGTCCAGCCCACTAAAGAATGTTTTTCTAGAAAGTGGTGCAGGCATTCTCGGAAAAAAATCCGAGTTCTTCTAATCGGAGTAGAACCTATGACCTTCCGACTGATTACATGCAATTAAAAGGTTCGGACTACAGTAAACTCGTAAACAGTAATCTCTACACCTTTGAAAACCAGTAAACTTCCTAATATTATGGGAGGAAAAGGACCGACATATTTTTTTCAAAACTTACGAAATTCTCTAAGTGCTCGGTCCTTTCCTAACAGATAAATTGTAACTATATTGTAATCACGTTATGATTGAACGTTATCAGCTAATTTCAAATGACAATGCCGCTTCCTTCGTAGACACTTCAGGTTTGTTTTGTTTTATTTTTATTTTTTTTAATCAAACTAAGGTGTTTGCTGGTAACAAAGTGCTATCAAAATGTATGTTCTAAGATTTCTGGGCCCATTAAGCACATAGAATATCGCAATTGTGAAAGTGAACAATTTCATCTTTTGGCCTTGCCATGCGTGCATTGAGAGAGAGTATTTTATTTCTCCTATGTGTTGACAAAAAGCTGGTTTTGTTGCTGTCAAAGGGAGGAATACTGCTCAACTGTCAAAGAATGAGGAGATGTTTCAATTTACGTTTCGATTCCAACCCCCTGAGGGATGCTTTAAGTGGTAATTTCAATTCTCCCTGCACACACCCTCTTTTACCCACACGCATACTCAGTAGACCCTTTTGCGCCGGCCTTTGTTGGCTTACATTTGCAAATTTGTCCATGTCGAATTTTGTGTTTTCCTTCAAAGTGACCTGAAACCGTTCTTGGTTTTTCAGTTCGTGTTTTCTCCGTGACCCCCTCGATCATTTTCCTTCTTACCAGATTTAGAACACAGTCACCCCATCGACTGTTAATATATGTTCCTTCCATTCCACAGCTTTTCTGGCTATAACTAATTACAGGAAACATTTGTCCAGTGCCATTGTATGTCAGTAAACAGTACAAGATCTTTATTTGAGGTTTCTTTTAAGAGCTATTCAGTACGACTAAGTAAACTTAAACTTCTCATTAATGATAACATTTGGCTGTTTCGACTGAAAGTATTTCAGCACTGCTCCACAGCCCTTAGCAATGCAATACTAACTAGCTTGAAGTAGAAGCTGAATTGCAGCGCAAATCAAGTACAGAATTAGTAGTTCCGTCAATAATTTCCAGGAACGTACTTGCTTGCGTGGTTCCTTTTGTCGCTGCTCCCCTTAACGTCCGCGAACGCGCTTCTGGACCTTTCAATGCGTTCCAGAGGGTTCTTTTCTGTTTCTCCTTGTTGCTCCAAATATCCACGGGAATGATCTGCGCTTCTTGGTTCATAGTAACCTGGAATATTCTGTAAAACAGTGATAATTTGCTAATGGCGTAGAACTGTACAAGTTAAAATGAAACGCAATTTGCTTCTTGGACTTTTATTCGGCTTATTATGAAATATTCTCAGTTCGAGGGATTTAAACCAATATCCCAAAGAAATCACATGGCTCAATAGTTTTGAAGAATCCTACTTGGCAATCTTGCAAAGAGGTTTAGTGTAGTTTACCTTGAAAAGACCGCGTCTTCCAAAGCCATCAGGACGAATAAATGCTAGCTGGCAATGCACGCGTTGGAAACTCAGGCACAGCAAAACGAAACAACATATCACGAATCGGTCCATACTTGATCGATAGTAACAGTTAGGAGAAATGTTCGATCTGACTGAGGTCCTGTTTTGCTCCTGTTTCACTCCTGTTTGACTCCTGTTTGAGAGGAGTTCACGGCCATAGACATCTTTATATGCCCCTAAGAATTTCAATAGAGTCTCTGTAGGATTATAGTTCTGCTTTGGTTTGAAAACAGAGAATATTAACGCTGTCAAGCGAATCAATTCTGCTTCCTTCCTCCAGAATAATTCCCATGATCAATTTAAGGAAGATGGTTTTGTTCTTAGCAGCACACATTTTTCCGCAACTCAGCGGTCAGTTCCGTCTAGCAGTTAGGAGAAAAGCAAAAACAATCTCGCCTGGTAACTTCTCCAAATTGATGGCACAGGTGGGAGTTATAGGAACTAATCGTTACCGCAACAGAGTTGCTATTATTACAGGAAAAATATTATGTCTCAATACAAGCATGAATAATAAGAGTGGAATAAGCACCGCGGGGAAGTAATTACGATTGAACCCGTGGGTGCAAGGACGTATCAATTTCCAATTAACCGAATATTAAACACCCTTTTATATCTTCAGTTCTTGCGAGGTCCACATTTAGAGGATGAAACTTATCGTACCTTTTTGCTTAGACGTATTCTTAGCAGTCTGAATGAATAAACGACTGCAGTATCAAAAACTTCATCATATATATGAACTGGGAAAAAAGGTTGATGAGGGTTTTAGGGTCCACTGTACCGTTTTTTGTTATCTTGATAACATGTTCAAGAAGCCGCTTTTCAAAACAAATGGATCGTAGTCTTACAAATTGCTTTTCGGCTACGAAACACGATCTCCGAACCTTTTGGGAGACGAGCTTTGAGCTTTGAAACGCGTTTCTCAAAGGACGTAAGTCGACCGACCTAAACTTTTCGGGCCTATTTCGGGTGCCACAATTCCTTGGGTATCTCGAAAACGAGAACGTTTCAAACCATGAAACTCTGCCATTCTTTTTCCCTTTCCAAACTAGAAAACATCAGTTAAAGGACCAACCTCGTAGAACAAGCGGATTGTGGTTGTACAAAAATAATTAATGGCTTTTGGGACTTTCGAATGGCAAGGAAAAGGTTGATGCTTGCAGGCGCGGATCCAGAAAAAAACTTGATCGATTTCCAAGACTTGAAACGCCACCCTGTGGGTAGGTTAGCCGCATTTACATTGTCAAGGACAAACCCAGTTGTTGACGACGATATTTGCTGGTGTAAACTTCACAAGGAACCGCCGGATTGCCAAGGGCTTTATTGGAAATATGACGGAACACCTGTCAGGGTCACTTGTCGTAGACAACTTGCTTGTGTGTACAGTCGACAAGTTTTCCTTGACAATGGAAATCTGCTAGCATAAATGCGGCTTTAAACTAGGATTAGCGCCGCCTTCTTCGGCCCACTGACTGCCATGCGAGCCCGCGTTTGGATACGTTTCGGAATAAAAAATAATTGCGATAACCTCAATGGATGGGTTGTAAGTTGACCATTCGTAGGCATCCGTTGGTCTCGAGACTATGGAGTTGCACCCTCCTTTCCAGGCGGACCGCAACAACGTCGTCTGTGGCTGCACAGGCCAATACAAGAATGACAGTCTTTGCCGCAATGCGTGCATATATGATTAGTGGTCTCGGAATTTTGCTGCCTGTCTTTTCTTTTCTGTCTCTCTGTTTCCTGTTGTTCAGCAATCTCAGCATCAAAACTCAGGAGCCTAGTTTTCACCGTCTGTTTCCAATGTGAGCGGTCAAATGCTGTTGCCTCCCAGGACTTAGCGTTTATGTGGAGGGCTTTGAGGTCTCTCTTGCACACATCTGTATAGTGGAGCTTTGCTCTGCCTGTCTGACGAGACCCTTGAGATAGCTCCCTGTACAGGAGTTGTTTGGCGATGCGACCGTCTTCCATCCGGACAACATGCCCAAGCATGCAGTGCATGCGCCTCTGCTTGAGGAACGTGAACAGGCTCGGCAACTTTGCACGTTCCAGGACTCGATTGTTTCTGATCTTGTCCTGCTACTTGATGTTCAATATATGTTTAAGGCAGCGCAAATGGAAGCTGTGGAGTCTGCGTTCTTGATGGGCATGAAGAGTCCAAGACTCACTGCCGTGAGACTTGAATCTTGGTGTGCTCAGTCAGTTTGTTGTTTTCCCACACTCTTTGACAGTCTGGACAAGGTGGTGGCACTCACAGAAATAATAATAATCTTTATTATGCTTTTTTTGATGTACCTGGTTAATCTTTACAATCTTGTAAAGGAAATATGTAGAATTTAATTAATTATTAGTGAAAATGATGTGCAAGCAAGGAAGCTAAATGAACCACTTGGTTATCTTGTTAGCTCCCTGACTAATTTACGTTCTAGATAGCAGGTAAAAAATAAAAAAAATTAAAAAAAATGAAGAAAATGAAGAAAATAAAGTCCAATTTAAAACTTCCTGTTTCTCTGATGAACGGCATTAAATATCACAAACGAACATGTTCCGGCACTGTAAAATGAACCGATCTTCCTCTAAATGAAAAATAATATTTAAATAATCTTTGTTTGTTTTAAATTAAATTTTAATTTACATTATTGATATCGTCATGATAAAAGAAAAGGTAGGGTTTTAAGGATTTTCACCTGCAGATGAAAATATTTTTCCAATTTTGCATATTTTTTATTAACAAAATTATCATCTTGATTCTGTTTACACAGATCGCCTACAGAGAAAGCCGCAAAACTCACAATTCATAAGCCAATACGGCAAACGAACGCTAATAATCTTTTTTATCAGAACGAGCTCTGCTAATGTGATTAGTCGGAAAAATGTTTTATGAATTTCGACGTCAAAGATAAAAATAAAAGAGCACTGAAAAATAGTGAGCAAATTGGCGTAAAGTAGAACCCTTCGCTGGTGTTTGTAAGTTCCTTTAATTACTCAATGTATCTGCTGATAAGTCGCCAATAAAAATTGGCACTATAGTGTGTACACACAGGTATACGTAATGGCATAACCACTCTTGGATAGCTCAAATTTAAAAACTTCCCCTGACTTTTTCCTTTTCGGTCATATTAGTAGTATTAGCAAAAGTCGTGATGTTATCTTTATCCTGGTTGTTGCGATTTAATTAGAGCAAACACAATCTCTACAGGTGGGTAACTCACAGAAGCCTACTGAGGAAGACTTTGGAAAAGTAATCAAGCCAACACACAGTGATGCAGTTATCACGTGGTCAATATGTTGATTATCGCTGGGAATCTTCACTTGAAATCTTCAGAGTATACTCGTACTTTATGCCTGGAACACTAATTTAATCGACTGAAATTCTTCCAACCTAGAGACTGTTGTTCACAGCGAAGAAACGCATCAACAAGGTAAGGGATACTAAATAACCTCTCACGAGGTCTTTCTTCACTGTACTCTGAGTTTGATTCGAAGCTCAAACTCATTTACTCTGAAGCGAGGTGCCGAAAATCAATGACTTTAACTCATCTTTCGGACCCAGCCGCGTTCACCAAGTTTATATGTTTTAGAGCAGCTTGTCGACTTACTTTTTTTTCCCATGAAAATGTCGTTTATTTTCCATTTGGACGCGAGGTTGATTTCCGCAGCTGTTTATTTGATGGGTGATTTTCACTTGTACTTAGTTCAATTAATATGGGTTAGGTAACCTTGATCAGTTGCGGGAAACAGCACTCACTTCGATGCTTCGGAGGCGGATCAGGACTATTTTACGGTCATGGAGAAAAACATTAAACTGATAACCATGGAAATGTTATAAAATAAGGGCATGCCGTATTGTTCTAGAAGATGATAAATTACATGTTCGGTGCAATTATCATAACTGACAAATCCATCGACGCGGTAAGTTCAAACGTTCACTGCTCCAAAAAACGAAGATGACGCACAAGTAAAAACAAAAGACGTCTTCAAAGTTTCACCGGACAGATAACGCAATGATCACAGATGATTTTACGCATATACTTGCTTCTTTGTTTTTGGCTTTTGGAGAAGAAAACGAGCTTTCTACGAGAAGAGAAGATGTGTCACTGTAATTAACCAACATTTCTTTTGTAGTTGATAATGAGTAGTTCGACCATTCCCTATGACGTCTTTTGTTAGTTTTACTTTATCTTTATTACCTACTGGGCAACCTAGCAATTGTTTGATAACCATAAGCTTTTATATCGGAGAAAGGTGGCGAAATGGTATTAAAGGTTCAAAAAGCGGTTTTGATAAATTTTGCACCTCGATTATTTGCCAGTATAGTACAGTGTCGATCATTCATGGGAACAAACGGACGATCACGAGATAAAATCGAACCGGACATTGTGGTGACAGTGGAAAGCAAAACCGTGAGATGAACTGAGTGACTGCGAGTAAATTACTCAGCTGCAGGCTTGAACAAACTTTAAAAAGGGTCTAAATAAACTTGACACTTTCCACCAAGAAAAATCTGTAAAATAAAGCTCTTCAGTCTTATCTTGAGACAGCCTGTCTCAAGATAAGAGCTTTAGAAAATTCGGCATAAAAACGTACTTATCGCTGACCGTTCCGTCTCCCTCACTTTCAGTACAGTTGTGCATCGTTGCACCGGCAACATTAGCACCCCCAACATGTTTCGTGCGATTGCACATTATGTTGTGAGTCGCGTGAAGTTTATACACTTTAAGCTTATGAATGCCAAGTCAGAGATCAAGGTAACAGTTCAATAGAGGCCATTCTAAAGATTTTTTATCAATTGACTTTATGCCGTCGAGTCCTAACTTGAATTAACATGCCGGGGTTCTAATTGCAGGGAACGAACTGCTGAACAGAGTACATAAAACCATAAAAATGGAGGGATAATTTGTAGCTTGTCACTGGGGGAAAATGAATTCCGCCTCTTTTGTTTGCAAAAAATAAATAAAAAACAACCTCCAAAATTGCAGCACTTTTTAAAGGTTATTATTCAGGGAGGCCGGTAATGGGACATGGAAAAATTAATAGTAAACAAAGAGGGGCTGTCTATTCAGCTAGGGGCTTTAATGAAATGAGAGGTCCCTTAATTAATACTACAAAAATAAGATTATGTTTTTTGCTCTGGCTCTGAAGTTCACGGAAGTTTCAATGTTTTTGGTTCAGTTCCATGTTTGTCCAAAAAAAATTGCATTATCCGCTAAAACTCCTACTGATTTTAAAGATTCCACTTGTCAGTTTTCTGATACAAACGAGTCGTTAACAGTGTGAATATTTCCTTGATTTTTATGACTGATTGTAAAGGACGGTAATTTGTAAGATATTAAGCAATACTCACAATGAGGCTGTGTGTGATGATTGTTGCTGATAGCAGAAAATATCGCCGTGTTATTCAAAACGTATTGCACAACGAACGGCACGACAGCCGTTTCGTTTTTAGTTTTTAGTTTTGCCTCTTTTTTAAAGAAAAACGGACACCAACTGAAACTGAAAACCGCATAATCGAGCAAGATTACACGAGTAAACGGAAAGGAAACTCTACCTGATTTTAACTTTTAAAAGTTGACCATTTTGACATTATCTGAATAAACTGATTTCTCATTATGTAAGTCATTATAGAGGTTTAATAATTTGTGAGCGTAATAATGCTTTTAGAATCAATGATATTCTAGTAGTAGTTCTGTTTTCAATTCTTTTTAACGTGTGTAAGGGTGTAGATGACAACTTTTTTTTACATATGCTTTCGTTACATTTGACAGACAAGAAAAGGCAGGATACTTCCATTACAAGAAAGTGCTTTTAAAAACTGAGTCCGAGAAAGGATAGAAATATTGAATTGAAAAGGTAATTTCGGAGTTATTTCCATGGTATTATGAAAAGCACCCATAATTGCCGGCTTACTCAATTTCCTTCACAAAAAAACGAAGAAAGGATTTGCTTACCGGTGAATCGTAGTTTTTTTTCTTTTGCCCTCCCCCAGATCAACAGCAGCAAAATGGAAATGGAATTCAAAGAAATAAAGGAGAAACGAGATCACTGCGTTAAGGAGGCCAAAAACGCTTGGGAGTCAGAGAAAGAAGAAACGTCGCGCGTTATCAAAGACTTCGGCTCGTACACCACGCTACATGGCTTCCATTTTATTCTCGACTCCGGATCCTTGATACGAAGGGTCATCTGGATAACTCTGATATTGCTGGGCATGGGGTTTCTGTTCCTCCAGTTTCGAGATAACTATCGCAAGTTCAGAAGCAATGAAATCATTATAAGCAAAGCTATCGAACACCACAAGCAGCTGGCCTTCCCAGCCATAACTCTTTGTAACCAGAACATGATGAGAAAAAACAGAATTCTCGGCACGGATGCGCAAACGTTCCTCGACCAACAAGATGAGTTCAAGTACCACGTCTTAGGTGAAAGCCTCTACAGTAAAGAAATCGATCCCTCGTTTAACATCGAAGAAAGTGTGAGAAACAACAGCCATGTTCTGTCAGAGATGCTGAAAAAGTGCACCTGGGGAGGTCACCCGTGCTCGCCAGCCAACTTCAGTTCAGTTCTCTCCGCCCTGGTATGATTTCGATTTAAATTTTCTTTGTGGAAGAAAAACGAATTCCTAACACAAGCACTGTGAAGAATTTGTCGCCCTTTAGCCGCCATGGGGTTTTCCCTTATCGTCTTCTTCATCATCATTATTATCATTATCATCGTTATCAACACCACTGTGTAGCCGTTCGCTATGATTAACAATTATTCACCAAGTGGAGGTGAATAGTGGTGGATATTTACCCTGCCGCGATACGGCGAGGAGTAAACATCCACCACTTTCACAGACACTAAAGGAGCTGTTTTCTACTTGTTTGTTTTGCTTTTCTCCTTTCTTGATTCACTGGATAGATTTTTTCACAGCCCTTGTCTTACCCTCTAATAAATGGTATAATATATTTACTCTTGCATAACCGTGATGCCGAAACGTAACGTATTTCATTATTGTACGACTTCTTATTCAGTCGAATAAACACCTGTGCTTTGCAATTAAATTGTAAAACTCCAGATCATGGACCATAACAACAAGTTTAAAACAAGATATATGATCTGTTTAGTGACAAACAACAGGCATTGTGCTTTTAACTATGAAGGTTATAACAACGGGGCAGCAACCAATCATTTTCGTCTTCTATCTTTAAGCGAGGCGTTTGTTACACGTTCAACTCGGGTCAGCCAGGTCACTCCAAACTTTACGTGACGACACCAGGAAAAATGAGAGGATTGGCGCTCTACCTTGACGCACAGCCCGAGGAGTATTATGGTCCGTTCAGCTATGACGCTACTGGTTTTAAGATCGTGGTTCATGATCCGTCTGAGTTGTATCCCAACATCGAGGACTTTGGAGTGGACATACCACCAGGCTTCACTACTAATATTCGCGTGCACACAAACAAGGTAAGTTCGTTGTCAACCGTATGCAACACGAAAGGCTGCCAGATATAGCCAGTAAATCCACCCTAATTGGTTAACACTTCGATCGAGGGCCAAGTCGGTTGTTCGGAGAGAGGTCATCGTTAACCCTGTGTTTGAGCGGCTTTCGAGTGTCGAAAGTAATCCGCGATTGCTTTGGTTTGGGTTTGGTTTGCTTCTGCTTTGCGCTATGATTGGATAAAAAAGATTGCGCGAACTTTTCAACCAACCAGATGCAAAACTGAAACCAATAGCGACTTTTACCGCGCTTGGCGCGTGGTGCCGGCTGCCTTGACATACTTTGCGTTCTGATTGGCTAGTAAAACCAAGTAGTGAATTACTTTGTTTTGTGATTGGCTGAAGTGTGGATTTCTTTCAGAAACGTGATTGGCCCTGTAATTGCCTTGGTTTTGCTGTTACGACAGTCAACTGAAAACCACTTTACGCCCGACTAACACCAGTCTCATAGGTTGTCATGGCATTTATCCAAGCTTAGACCTAACCCCGCTTCCAACATCTCGGCCAACTTAATAGCACATGTAGTGAGAAAAGATACTGAGAACCTTAAGCGTTGAAAAAAAATGCAACCTGCTCGAAGCATGAGGGAAAGTCACTAAATCTAAAATTGCTTGTTTCACTATAGCGGAAGTCCATAACCTAGAAGTCTCGATTTGCAATGGAATGCGGTCCATCAGTTCACTCACATGGCCAGAAATAGAGGACTATATGCCGGCTATGCATGCGCATAAAAGACAAATTTAGGATTTTCAATATGGCGACGATTTAAGGCTTTCTATGGGAAAATCTAGAAAATCAGACTCAGTAATTAAGTCCAAGCGTGTATTCAAAATGCCCACGTCTGAAAAGTATTAGAAGAGAGTCAAGATTTACTTACCTTCGATCTCAAAGTCTCACGAATTCGCTACGATCTGCCCCAGAGGATAAAATATTTGTCCTTTTAGCTGCCTTAAGTCTCTTTAAATCACTTATGGTAGTCGGGCAACGTTTCTCCTACAGAAACGGCAAGTTGCCCACGTCTATGTTCCAATTTAATAACTCCTCAAAGATTGACATTGCAATTATATAAACTGATTTGCAGCCACAACAGGTTAAATTCATTCTGCCAAACGAATACAAAAGTCGTAAGAAACCGTTTCTTGTGAGTCTTGTTTCCACCATGGAAAACGACTCCAACGTATCAAAGACGGCCTTGATGACCGCCATTTTGAAAAAAACACTGGAAGCTGAGTAACCTTGCTTTTTAAGGTAGGTACTTGGTGTATGGGAACATATATTGTCCCGGGACCCAGTATGTACACATACATACCCGGACGCAAACCCTGCGGCGGTTCGCAGGCTACGGGACACACAACATAAGGACGAAGTTATACACAGACCTATCTACGCACAGCAAAAATTTTCCTAGTGGGACAAGTACTTTTTTCAGCTTATCAAGCAATTTATTAAGGAAGAGAAAATTAAGATCTTCTTGAAGGAAAAATAAGTTATCAGAACTGAAAAATGTCTGATACACCTCCGTTTTATTCATTTTAAAATGGAAGGAACACGACTGCAACTAGCTTCGCCGACTGTGCTCGATTTCTAGCCATCGGTGACGGTATTATCTCCTTTTAGAACGGCTACTATATGATTCTGCATTTAGCACGACCAATCCCTCGTGCGGCTCTTGGTTGCGGACCAATCAGACGCGTTGTTGTTATCAGGGCCAATCTCGCTGGCCGTTATTTGGCAGGACCTCTATTCTAAATTTGGATAATATTGTAAACTTATGGGGCAAGGCCAGATTAGAGAGATGGAGACTTCTGGGTTATGGACTTCAGACTATACATATTCTTCAGGTTCGTCGTCTGAGTTAACCTTTAATTCGTGACTGCAGATGAAGAGTCTGCCAAAACCATTTAAATCTGCTTGTGGTGAGAAGAACCTGGAACCTGGCTTCAAAGTGTACTCGGAATACGCATGTCTGGTGGACTGTTACACTAGGATTGCTGTGAATGCCTGCAGCTGCCGCATGCTGTCAATGCCTCCGATTGGTAAAGAACTTCTTTCTTATCCTGTGATCAGGTCAAGTACGGAATTCTTCATGTGCCTCCCCTGGTCCTGACGGGTAATGAAATCATATGGCGAGAATGTGTTCCGCGTGGATAACCCAATCTCAGAGAACACATTCTTGCCATACGATTGCCTGCTGCCTAATCCCCTTGGGAGCTGTACAGCGTGGGCGTCCATCTAAAAATAACTTAACATATTACCTATGGAAAGGGCATGTATAGGCGATGCTCTCTCATCCCCCTTTATTTTCCCTTGGTTCGCATTTAAAAATTCAAACAGAAGTGAAAGAAGGTGCGTAGTACACTCACAACTTGTGCTAAACGCGGGAAAGCAAGCGTAGAGGAGAAGCACGTAACTAGCAACTGGCAAGTCTATACTGTGTGCTGATCTCGTAAAATTAGGGCACTGGTAATACCGCTCAATGAACTTTACCAGGGGCCGTTAGCTTTTGTACATGTGTTGTGTTGAAGAAATTTTTCATTCTGACAACAGAGCAGTTCAACTGCGTGTCGAAAATAATTTCAGGATTGCTTCGGTATGGCATTAATACGTATAGCGACTGCACTGAAATATTTCGCGGTACATTCTCAACTAATCAGAGAGAAAAGCAACCGACTAATTGTGACTTGCTTGCACGTGTTTCCCCTTGCTTAGCGCCAGTTGCATGTGTTTTCTTGCGGTATGATTGGCTCATTTGATTGTTTGCGTCAGTTGTAGTTGGCAAAAGTAATTAGGGACCGTTAACTGATTATACAAAGGCCTGGGCTAGACGAAAATTAAGCAATCCAAAAAGAATTTCGTTGCCACACCCTCTCCCTTCATCCCATGGACTGTAAATTTTTTTTCAAGAACTTCCAATTTTCTACCGGATAAATCGCCCATTTCTGAGCCGTTGTTTGCCACGGTTTCAAAGCGAGTCTTGGTGCACAACCATTCAATTCGAAATTAGTTGTCTATTTTCATGCAAAGCAAACTCGTTATCATTTGAGTAGTTTAGCACCAAGACTTGCTTTGAACCAGAGGCAAACAACAACTCGGAAATGGCCCATTTCAGAGCCCAAAATTTCGCTCTCAATTTGTATTACATTCAACATAAGGACACAGTTGAGTACAGCTGTTCGTTCTATCCATTACGCTACACGCTGCTAACACTATGACCTGCTATCTCAACAGGTGGAGTTAATGAAACAAGATTTTGCAACGCAAAGGAACTTTTCAACTGCGTTTATCCAAGATTTGGTGAGAGGCCATGAACGATAAAATTTCTCGTAACAATGTACGATTGCTTCCTTGCTTGATGGACGGATGGGCGGGAACACAGACGCATATAAGGACGAATGAATAGATAAATGGATAACTTGATTGATCGACCGACCGAACGACCGACCCAACGACCCAACGACCGACTGACCGAACGACGATCAATCGATCGAAAAAAGCATAACCCCATTGAACAGGACAACTACTGAGAAAATGATTTTTCACCAGCAATGGGCCGCGCCAATCGTCGCAGCATGGATGACGAACAACGAAATCTTTAAATAAAGATTTCGGGTTGGATTTGGGAAAAAGCCAACGTACGTACAAACCTGCCACAGCTGACAAACGGCTGCAAAATTGAATCGCCATTACTGGGAAAGGAAAATAATGAAAAAAAAAAATCCGTTTCATATGCATGTTTTTACCTGCTTTTCAAATATGATAGTAATTGCCTCTTAAAACTTGAAGCCTGGAGCCAATTAAATTACCAAAATTTAAATATCAATTAATCAGACAGAATTTTTCTGTTTCAGATGATTTTAACCCCAGCAACTGTGACTGCCCGCTTCCTTGTGAGAAAATTACATATAAAGTCCAATTGTCAATGGCGTACTCTCCATCCGATCATGTGTGGGACACAATTTTTCCACTATTCAACATTACACCCAATGAAACAGCCGCTCATGTCGAGGAGTTTCGCAGCTACATCAGGTG
>BLFK01000991.1:1077084-1119924 GCA_014634185.1 Astreopora myriophthalma | reverse complement strand
AACAATTATTCCACTCGCGCTTGTTGGATATGAGATGATTATAGCAAACTCGGCGCTACATGCCTCGTTGGCTATCCATCATCTCATATCCAACGCGCACTCGTGGAATAATTGTTAAATATACTTTATAAGATAAACTTCATCACAGAAAGCACCCTTTAAAATATTTACAACCAAGCCTGTGAGAGGCATGGGGGACCAGGTATTCCATGTTTTTTACGTCATTTCTGAAATGACGTACAAAATAGATTTATAATTCAAAATTTCTTTCAAAACTGGAATGCAAAGTAGTTTGTGACATCATTTCAAGAATAGACAGTGCCTCTCACAAGCTCGACAATGGACCAAATGACTGCCAGTTTTTTTGTTTGTTTGTTTCTTTTTTAACTTTATGTAACTTGTGCGGAACAATAAAATGAAATCTTGAGGAGAAAACCCAAAATATACGTTTCATGGAATAAAACATCAGAGAAAGAAAATATTTTGGGGTTAGATGCACTTTAATTTATCCTTTCAATTGATGCATTGAAGAAATGTCTACCACCAGTAAGACAGTTCAACTCAAGTTCAAGTTTATTAGCTTTTTTAATTTTACTATTACAATCGTAAAGGATACACTACCCCACAAATAGCAGTGAGTTTGTATGGTGGAGAATACTGGCCATGTTACAGTTGCTCAGCGACCCAGGCTGCCAGTGACCTTGTATTGATACAGGCCGCATTGCTTTTATCATGTAAAAGGTGTTTTTGTAATGCTAACTAGTCTGCATTTACATAAAACAAAGAGCTTTTTATCAACACAAGGTCACTGGCAGCCTCACTTCCATTCATGGGCCAGGTAACTCAGCCACAACTGTAAAATGACCTACACATGAAATTTTCATATACTGGTATTTGAACTGTGGATATGTAATGAATTGAAGTGCAATCATCACAGTTCATGAAACAGCTTAAGCAGTTGCAAAGAAGCCTGAACACAAAACCCAGGCTTGAATGGGACTTAAACCCATGACCCTGCAATTGCGCTGTGCACTTCTCTACCAGCTGAGCTATCAAGTCAACACTGGCAGATGGTCATGTGCAAGTTCGTGTTATATCATGTAATAGGTGAATGAATGATGGAGAATATATGATTTGTTTGTTTGTTTGCTTGTTCACACAAACTCACAAGCTCCCAGTGTTGGCTTAATAGCTCAAATAGTAGAGCAGTGTGCAGCACAATCGCATGGTTTGGGTTCAAGTCCTGTTCAAGTCCCATGCTTAAGGAGGCTCAAAAGGGTTTCCCACAGTTAACAGAGGGTGTCAATTGGATAAAGATTACAAAACTCTTGATCCTTTTAGAAGGGAAATGTACTGACCTCTGTATAATGCTATTACCAGGCAATTTTTTAAGGGTGCTTGCTAGGTCCCAACTGAGGAACATGAAAACAATTTCCACGGGACAATTTTTTTAAAAGTTCCTCCAGAAATACAAAATAACAAATCTTACTTGTATGCAAAACATCAGGGTAGCTCACCAAAGTTAACAAACTTTATTACCAGTTTTACAATTTTTTTTATTTCAGGACCCACATGTCCTTTGACTTTTTATAGCACTTTTGATTCATAAGCTGACACAAGCAGCTCGGGCATGACATGTGTTGTTTACGCATGTGCACTCGGCTAAAAACTCTTTCCAGCCTCCTTAAGTTAATTGCGTCATTAACTGCGATGATCACACGGCAATTCACAGAGAGTTTGTATTAACCTGGCATGAGTATGGTCTGTCATTTGAGTTGGAGCCAGCTCTCTTGCTGGATCCTAGGTCAGATTTTGGGGGACTAGACTTCTGTGGTGTATTCTGGGAATGCTGTCTTGTTACATGTTGTTTAAGGCCACTGCTTTTCCTGAATGAGGACTCACACTGCAAACACTTAAAGGGCTTATCTGAAGCAGAAGCAGGATAAAATTCATTCTTAGTCAAAATACATGTAGAGACCGGGGCTGTCATTACAGCTGAGTTCACTTGATGTTACGGGTGCTTAAATGTTGATTGGTGTCATAACGTGCAGGCCCGTAGGGAAGGGCGTGCAACGGGTGCACCCACACCCCGCACCCCCCAGGCTGCAGAGGTCCACTTTTTTGGTGATGAACGATATAAAAAAAAGTGAATTGATAGAAAATATATATAGTATAGTTCTGTTCTTATTCACTGTTTGCGTAGTAAAACTGAAATAAGCAAAAAATATATATATTCCATGCTTGATTAGCAACCGGCAACGGAGATTTTAACAATTTAGCCAATAGATGACTGGAACTTTAATCAGTTTCAATGTTTCATCTAGACATGTCTAGACATCACGTCTCCAAAGAAATTGTTTCTCGTTGCATGTTACTGTACATGCAGCAGTTCTGTTTGCTAAGAAGTACCCAAGGAGGCCTGAGCTTGGCACACTACTGAAAGATCATTGAAAGATCTACCTGAAAGATCAGGTTTGCTGCAGCAAACCCAGAGAATAATATGGATTTTCAACTTTATTTCTATTCTTGTGAAGTAGTCTCTGCATCCAAAAAAATCCATTTGGAAGTTCAAAAGTTTGAGTAATATCCACGTTTTAAGTTTGCTTTTGGCTGCCTGTTTACATATCATACTGACTTCAAATTGCACGAAATGCAGTCTCAGACAACCTAACTTTCAAAATTTCGCAGGGGAGCATGCCCTAGGAGCCCCCTAGAGGCTCGCACATCCGGCGCTTGTTTGGTCTGTCTCCTCGTTGGTTCGCACCCTCCCACAAAAACGCCTGCCTACGGGCCTGACATATTAGCTATTGTAATGATCCTCAAAGCTTGAGAGACTGGGTTAACCCAACAAACACCTTAAGTTTATTAATGAGAGGACCATCGGAACATGGCTTACAAAACACAGAACGTACCCGAAGTGTCACTTTCCCGAGCCTGTAATATAACAGATCATTACTGTTACAGGTGATGACTTCAATGTAACGGCTGCTCCAAAACTTAATAACAGCCCTGGAGACAGGCCATTGTGGAACCCAAATTGGAATCCATACAGGAATTTATAGCCTGACACCTCACTTACCAATCATTTTTTCCTTGTTCCGTGAATGTTCAGTGGTTTCTGCTTTCATGTTTATCTTATCATCTGCAATTTGAGGAGAAGAAAGAATTGACAGTCACAAGATCCAAATATTTACCCTTACTCATACACAACTTAATATAGTTCAGGACTCATAAATCCACAGTAATGACTGAGAATGAGAGTGGGAGAATACAGAATTCTTTACCTTGCGTGCAAACTTCTTTTTCTGTGAGAGCAGGAAAGCATAAGTTACAGTCAAGCTATTTGAATCAAGTGTTCAAATCTGCATGCCATTTTTGTGCCATATAGTTTCTTTGTCTATCAAAAACAGTTCGAAAGTTGTGAAAGTTTGTTTTAGGCAAAAATATATACAGGCATTTGAAAAGTGTACAAACTATTTGAACTCGATCACCATGAAATTATTTTTCAGATAATTATTATGCACTTTATCAAATGATTTTTGCAGGCCTGACAAATATACCACAACCTTTCCTCCCTGAAGACGATGCTACCTCACTACAGGCTCCCCTGCCTCTCTGTTTAGTCCAGTGTTTTGCAAAGTCAATCTACATGTACTGCCACTGTATCACTCAATCGAATTCATAAATGTGCAAGTCTCCTAACTCACCTAAGTGATGGACAGCTTTAATGTGATTTATTAGTTGTTCCTTCTCCACAAACATAACTGCACACAAACGGCACTGTCGCAGACCTACTAAATTACCAACTTGTATCACTGGTGCCTCGTTGACATAATCTTCCATACTTTGTACAGCTTGTTTCTTTCTCCGCTTTCTCCTTCGAGTAACAGTCTTAATGCTACCATCTTGAGAAGAGTTCCTGCTTGACTGTACAGGTATTTTTTTCCCAGACAGTCTAATTTGATGGGGGTCAACCCACTCCTGTTCTACATAAGTAGTCTTCTTAGACTTTAAAATTTTTATCCGCTCACTAATTCTTTCACGGGGGAGTTCTGATGAAACAATAGCAGTATCAGCCTGTGTTGCAACAGATTCATTCCCATCACATTTAAAGCCACTATTCTGGTCATTTGTCCCTTTATCTTCAGTAGCATAGAGCATTTCGTTACTCGAACCATTCAGGCTAACACACCCGGCATCACTGATACCCTGTTTTTTCCTGAAAAATGAAAGCAAACAGCTTATCGTCTCAAGAGCTCTTCAATCTATGATTCCACAACTATCTTTTTTGCCAAACCATGTTCTGATGAACATCTAGTCCTCTGGTTCGAATCACAACCATTCAGTAAGTTATGTGACCAAAACAGGAAAGATCTAAAAACTCGGAGAGTTTTTTTTTTTTTTCCTTTCCAAAAACTATGTGTATGGTATCACTGTAGGAACAATTACATTCTCATACAAAACCTGTACCATGAATTAATAAAAAAAATTTCAAACAAGTTAAATATCACAGGGCATTTTTTCACATATTCTCTCCATTTTTTGTGACCACACCTTATTTGTTGGAACATGCAGATGGCGACTAGAAACAGTTGTCAGGTTAATTCATCTAATTAGTTGCTTCAAAAATCCCTCCGGGTAAGCATTTCATGTGGCTGGCAAAAAAATGCTCTCAAAGATATGGTGCCTGTAGCAACGATGGTCTTTCTGTCATCAAGGTTGAACTGCCCTTGAGCAAGAGAGTACACATGACCAAATGACCACATCACATACGTGTACTGAGCTCATAACACAATACTATTGCTCACCTCTTGTTACCTGGTACATCTTGAAAGCTTGTAGAGTCCTCATCACCCTGAAAAAAATTGTCCAAAATAAGAATTGAAGGGAGCAATTAAAGCACTTCTTTCTTGTGTTTGACTATAGTGCCTAGACAACCAAAAGGACAATCTCATAATTACTAAACAACTCAGGGTTAGAATGAAGAACAAGAAAAGCCAATGTAAGAAAGACAACCAGCAAAAACAAGGAAAAAAGTGGAATACATTAACGCAAAAGAGACTATAAACAACACGCAATTACAGCAAAATTTTGTTACTCACACTGACAGATTCCAGCTCTTCCAGATGTTTTATATCACAGTGTTCAAATAGCTTGTGAATGATATTTTGGAGTTTGAGCCTGAAATTTCACAAACAAGTCATCCAAATGGGATTTTGTCAAGTTCAACATAGCTTTAATTATGAAATAGTCACATCATTATGAGGCCCTTAAGGTTCACTGCATTTCTAGCTGGTTGAGAAAAAATTCTTTACAAATCAAAGAGCAAAGGAAAACCTAAGTAAGCACAAAATTAAATTTCATTCCATATCACCTCTTTATGAAACTGCTTATGCCGATAATTATATTTATAAAAATAAGCCTGATTAACAACGTTTCAGCAATCATGCAAGGCTGAGTTGTTCCAAGCAGGATTACAAGCTATAGGTTTTAATTGGTCTTAAAACAGGGTTAGCGTAAACCCTGCTTCAAACAATAATTATGGTCATCTTTTAAATTTTATTCAAAGAGATGCAAATACATGTATGCTAAGGGGTATTCTGAGTGTAACTCAAAGACAAACAACTAAAGGCCTGACACTTAAAAATGCAGTCAAGTGAAGCTATGATCCTCGCAGTTATGAACGCAATTTTAGCAATAAATATTGCGTAGAGAAGCCTGAAAAAATTCAGGCTGTTATATGATTCATTTCATATATCATATGATTCGTTTCATACATCATTTCGTTTGTTACTTATACTTATATATTACTTGCACAGACGAAGGGCTCACGTTTGGCCCCTATATTTTTACTTTGGAAGACATTTGTGAAAAAATACTTAATAAAAATCACATGCAGTGCATCTGCTGGCACCCTTTAAGACGTGTGAACTATTTTCTTCACTTATGGAAATTATCTTTGACGGCTCATCCTCGGTGTAAAAGCTCAGGGATGACGAAACACAAAGAAAACAAAAGAGCAAAGGAACATGAAACAATAACCTAATCTTACGACGAGCTAAAGAAACAAAGAAAAAGTTTCAAAGATTCTTTTTACACCGAGGTAAACCCGCAAGAGCAAGAAAACATGAAAACTTTTTTTTTTTGCTTCTTTTCATCGGATTGCCCTAATTTTTGGCATATAGCAAGGGGATGTTCACCGCATAATTTTAGTGCAGTTGGTTCGGTGGAAATTGGCCGCGATTTTGAGAAATGACCTAAAAATCGCGCAAATGTCAGTTAGGACGTTTTTGCCCGGAACCCTTCAATTCATCTGTTCTTTAAATCCATTAGCATCCCTATAAGTTTATCAATTACCTCGGTCAGCCAATACGACACTACGTTACGCTTAAAATCCGAGCTAACATAAGCACCAGCCCTAACCCTTCCTACACCTCCACCCCCAAAAACTGTATAAATAAAAAGAGATTCCAATTACAAATTCACACCGTATGATATTAACCAACGACTGGTGTGAGATATTTGGGGTCACATTCACAGCCAAACCGAGATCGCTGTATTCACTTCAATATGCAAGATGACGGTCTATTCTGGTTCACATTCGGCACTGAAAAATAAGAATTTTACGAAAATTTATACGCTCTGGTTGCATCGTAGCTAATTAAAGCCTTCGTATGGAATATCTTTCCACGTCTCGCTCACATAGAGCGCAAACAAATGGAATTCAACCCCATCAATAATATTAGCAACATAAACCTACCCTCGATGATCAGCAGTGCTTTGAACATTGTCTTCCATTGCCATGTAAACGAAATACCTTGCAGCCCAGAAAAAAAAAATACCGTGTTATGACAAGAAATTAGTAAATGCATGCATTCGCCAAGCGCGGAGAGTTCTTTCATCCGAAATACGATCCCAGAGATCATATCGAGCTGCCCTTTGTCCTCCCCCTTCCCTCCCCCTGTTCTGGTCTACTCTGCCGACGTGCCTCGAGCAGTGCACGGCTCGTACGCTCCAAACAAGATCCTAAGCTCCGATGGAGGACAAGCGCACTTTACCACTAGACGACATTTCTTCCCGGTCCCCACTGTGGCTTATGTGTGCAGACGCCTCTTAGTTCCTTTTTTGCGGGCGGAAAAGGAAATAGGAAGTCCTACGCTATATTTCAAGGTGACCGTCCCCGGCAAGGCATGAGAGAGTCCTACACCATACGTGACGAAACCATTTGTGGGCGGTCAATGTGTATTGCATAACGGTGCGTATTTGTGCACAGTATTTTTATTTTTATTTTCAAAATTGGTAGAAGAGGCAATATTATCTGCCATTAAGTCGTCTCCATTTCTTTTTAGCCGTCTACATAACTCGGTCCGTCGAAAGAAGAAGTTCTCTGATAATTAAGTAAAAAAGAAAATGAAATAAAGCCAATAGCCAGCCCATGCCAAGAACGAAGATTGTCCCCGATGCTGAGGCAGCGCATGTCATAAAAAGAAGAAAGAAACAGCGAGGCACGAAACACTAAATCGGACCCGTCTTCACAGTCATCATCTCTTCAAAGGGCGCTAATTTTATGCATGGAACAAGGGTGTGAAAGAGGATACTCGAGAAAATGGCGCAGTTTTTATTCGGTCGGAGTTTCTGATTTCTGTTTTTCGGCTCTTCTGCGACATTGCGACCGATAAAAGGTCTAAGCGGCATAAATAAGAGCTGTGCACGTGCGTTCTACATTTTTTATTCAGCCCCAACGTAACCCCGGCGCTACAAATCTAAAGTTGTTGACGAACAGAGAAGGTTAATTTAGAATTGGGTTTTCGTTGACATATAGAGTTGTTCGAGTCAATGCAAGGCTTTCCTCTCGTTCCAGCACTCTTCTTACGCAGTAAACAATACCTACGTTGTCATACCGTCAGCTATCATATCAAGCTATGTTCCCACCGGGTGCGAGTTTTCCAATCGGCCAGAGAGAGAGAGAGAGAGAGAGCTCTAAAAGCTAGAAGCCCTGCTTTCGTGGAAGCCCTCCAACCCATACAGACACCGAACGCATGCACAGCTGGAGAGCGTATTTTTATGCTAGGCTGCTTGAAGCGCTTTATTCCTCACAAGTCAGTTAAAGCAATTTAGACTTGTTCTGGAAACACCGAACTGATCCCGCCTCCCTACAATGCAGAAAAGAGCGTTTTCTGACGTGGGACGGGGCTGCGCGGGGCAGGCGACGGTAAGATAGGGTGTGTAGAAAGAATCAATTTTGAGGAGGAATAGATGAATATTCATAAGATTCTTTTTCTCTTCTTTTTCTTCACAATTCTATTATAAGCTCCAGTGTATTCAGATTCATCAGTAACTCAACGAAGGTTATCATCACTTTAACTGTCTAATATTCATCGCCCCCTTCATCTTCTTCTTCCCCTGCTTCCTGTGAATCCACACCAACTTCCTCGTAATCCTTCTCCAAGGCAGCCAAGTCTTCCCGAGCCTCGGAGAACTCTCCTTCTTCCATACCCTCGCCCACGTACCAATGCACAAACGCGCGCTTGGCGTACATCAAATCAAACTTGTGATCCAGACGGGCCCAGGCCTCTGCTATAGCTGTGGTGTTACTTAACATGCAAACAGCGCGCTGAACCTTGGCCAGGTCACCTCCAGGAACAACAGTGGGAGGCTGGTAGTTGATGCCAACCTGAAAAAGGGGAGTTATTTGTGTAAAAACCCTGATGAAATTATGGTAGTCCTATATTGCCTCGGTCTATTAAACGGAAAATCGTTTCTAACCTTGAATCCAGTTGGACACCAGTCTACAAACTGAATGGTTCTCTTGGTCTTGATGGTTGCAATGGCTGCATTCACATCCTTTGGCACCACATCACCACGGAACAACAGACAGCAAGCCATGTATTTGCCATGACGAGGGTCACATTTCACCATCTGATTGGCTGGCTCAAAACACATGTTGGTGATTTCGGCAACAGTCAGCTGCTCGTGATAAGCTTTCTCAGCGGAGATCACGGGCGCATAAGTGGCCAGCGGGAAGTGAATTCGCGGGTATGGAACCAAGTTGGTCTGTTGGAAAACGTGATCACTCAAATTAAAAGCTTGCAAATCCAATGGTTCTAGAAGAATATTTTAGACGCGACGAACTGCGGCGCTCAGTCTTGTCACAATTAGCAGGCTTGGAACGTTAAAAACAGAAATCTCTTCCTTCTCACGCCTTCAGAGCTATTCTAGGATTTACACGGGCCTAATTTGTTTTAGTAAATTCTCAACCTCAGATAATGCATTTCTAACTTTCTCTTTGGTTCACTCAACTCGGTAATCAGCCACCTTTGACCTTATATGGAACGTGAGTGCGCAAAATGTTGCTCAGCTTAAAAGTTTACGGCGGGAAGCCAAATTTCGTTGACAAAAATGCACGAAGAAGGCAGAATTTAGTAAAATAATTATTCCCTTCGCCCTTGTTGGATACGAGATTGGTTATAGCCACCAGGTCATTTCCGAATTCAAGTCAGTCCGCTCTTTTTCAAAGCGAGTCCAAGTGCGAAAGTTTTGTGATATGAACGAAAACTGATTTTCATAAGAAAGACTTAGACTCGCTTTGAAAAAGAGGCTGAAATTAACTCGGAAAGAGCCTACTCGGCGCCTGCTTGGCTATTTACCACCTCGTAACCAACGGGGGCTCATGGAATAATAATTTCGTCTATAATTGCGCCTTTCGTCTACATACCTGAAATTCTGTCAAGTCCACATTGAGAGCGCCATCAAAGCGGAGTGAAGCAGTGATGGAGGACACAATCTGACCAATCAAACGGTTCAGATTGGTGTAAGTTGGCCTCTCAATGTCCAAGTTACGGCGGCAGATGTCATAGATGGCTTCATTGTCCACCATAAAAGCGCAGTCAGAGTGTTCCAAGGTGGTGTGAGTTGTCAGAATGGAGTTGTAAGGCTCCACAACTGCTGTTGACACTTGGGGTGCGGGGTAGATGGAGAATTCTAACTTCGACTTCTTGCCATAGTCTACAGACAGTCGCTCCATCAGCAGAGATGTGAAGCCGGAGCCAGTACCACCCCCAAAGGAATGGAAGATGAGGAAGCCTTGCAAGCCTGTGCATTGGTCTGCCTGTGTTAGTGAGAATTTCAAATTAAGTTAATTGGCATGGGTGCCGCTTTTTATAGACGAGACTTGGGTTTGATAATTTAGGACACTCAAAAATTGGATCACTTAATGCATGCATTCAAAGACATTTTCTCGACCCCAAAGCCGAGTTATACCCAACCATTGACTCATGGACGAAGATTTCCTAATTCTCTTCAACACTAGCTACACTTCGCCAAATTGTAAAGTTCAAATGGGCATTTAATTTATTCAAATTGACACAAAATAGCTGAACCATTTCACTTACAAGTTTCCTCAGCTTGTCAAGAACAAGATCGATCATTTCCTTTCCAACTGTGTAGTGCCCGCGAGCATAGTTGTTAGCAGCATCTTCTTTACCAGTTATCAATTGTTCTGGATGAAACAGCTGTCTGTAGGTGCCTGTACGGACTTCATCTACGAATTGAAAATGCGCTTGTCATTGAAAATTTCTACACCTTTTGGCAAGAACATAGAAACTGCTTCGGTGACGATATACAAAGATAATCGATTGTGAGACATTACATCTGCCTCTCCCACCAACCATGTCGCATACATATAAATGTTATCATTTATTTATGGCTCTCTTGGAAGAAAGGGAGGAAAACCCAAGCAATAGAGTAGACGAGCAATTCTCCTAGTTGTGTTTAGAAAGAAAGGCGTTGACTCTATTCTTACCGACAACAGTTGGCTCCAAATCAACAAACACGGCGCGAGGAACATGTTTGCCTGCCCCCGTCTCGCTGAAAAACGTATTAAAGGAATCGTCTCCTCCGCCGATGGTCTTGTCGCTCGGCATTTGGCCATCAGGCTGAATTCCATGTTCCAAGCAATACAACTCCCAACAAGCATTTCCAATCTGAACTCCCGCTTGGCCAACGTGGACTGAGATACATTCACGCTACACAACAAATTAAATTATTCGGAAAATTGTAAAGATCGCTGCATGGGTATCTATTGAGCAAATGCCTCGGTGAAATCAAACATGTTTGCAGACGAAATCGATGAAAGATCACATAAATTTAAAGCACAACTATCAAAAAATTCGGGAGAAAATTAAAGAATTCCCAAAGAGGGTAATCTTCCTACCATTTTAAAATCGTAATAGTTTCCTCTTCGTTCCAGAAATCGCTAAGGAGCCTGAAAATATGAGAATATCCTTGCTCCGAATTAGCAGTGACGGCCTTCGAAGTAGGGTGTGGAATGGATATGATTTATATATCTAGACTATGATATTTTGGATGCCGCAGGTGTTTTTTTTGCATTAATATGCGAGCGTATGACACTATGATTTTAGGCATAATCAGTTTGACACTAATGTTATTTGTACAGATTACGCTTGATTTGGAGAATTTCATTGGCTTAAAGGAAAACACTAATGCAGTCTTTTGCCTCAAGAGCTCTGCATGTGGTTTATTAAAATACGTCCATTTCTTACCAAAGTTTGATTCGGTTTTCCTTTCAGTCTGTCTAAACAACCCTTTCAAAAAGAATCCTCTCTTTCTTAATACCCAAAAACAAATCTTAAAAGCTGAAACAGAACAACAGATATGGAATGACATCAAAACGAGCAAGACTACAATCAAGACATTTTTTTTTAGGCTGTTGATAGACCTCGCTAAGCCAAACTTTTCCTTGACTTTTTTTGGGTGACTGATGTTAACGGAAATACAAAACAAAACAAAAAAAAGAAAAAAAACACGGAAATTATTATCGAAAATTAAACTGGATTTCTGAATGTTTAAAATATAAATATAAAGTATAAATATTATCATCTTGCCTTCAAGGGTGTGCAGGTTTTTCAACTTAATTTGTGTCTTCAAAATAAGTAACTTCGGCACCCGAACGCAAAAAAAATTCCTCTATGGCATGGAGGCATGCACAAACGAACAAAATTATTGGTTTTGAGGATAGATCTGACCTCAAGAGGCGCTCGAGCCATATCTTCAAATATGATATGCTACAGAAGTGTTTAACAATTCTATTGGCTGTGCTGCTTCAGTCGGGAATACATCCATTGCAAAGTAAGAAATGGGGCAATTAATTTAACTTTAAAGAGAACAAACTGACTGCTTTTCGATTAAAAGACGAGGGTTGTTTTAATCATCCGCTTTTTGCCTCTGTTGAGAAGCGGCTAACAGCTGCCTTGTCTCCGTGGCAACCCTCTTCGTAGCAAAGTGTGGAAACAGTTATCGCTCTCAATCAGGAGGTATCCAAAAATGCTATTAACAAAGATGTGGAGAAATAAGAAAATATTTAATAGACCTTTTTACCGATACGGCGGCCATCTTGAATTCTACTGTTCTGTGAAAGATATTATGGGATGCCCAGGGGGGCAACATGTATGCATTTGCCCCTGGGCATCCCATAATATCTTTCACAGAACAATAGAATTCAAGATGGCCGCTGTATCGGTGAAAAGGTCTATTACTATGATTTAATCCCCAAATCCCAAAGGTCTGAAATGTTTTAAGTAGCTTTGTTCGCCTTTGGAGAGGTTAACTACAATGGAAACTTGTAGGCTTTGGCCAAAGCTAACCCGAGATTAGAGTTCATTGGGCTTCGGGCTATCCTTAAGCTGATCCTGTTTCCAGATGAAGTGCGGTGATTAATTGATGATTGTGCCATTAAAGAGAGAAAAAATGAGGCGGATACGGTTTGTTAGTCAGTTAACGCTCAACCCAGTGATCGCAATGATCTCTGATCTTCTAAGTTTGGGGAGCAGGGTTGGCGCAGTGGTGAGAGCGCTCGCCTTCCACCAGTGTGGCCCGGGTTCGATTCCCGTTCTCGGTGTCATATGTGCTGAGTTTGTTGGTTTCTCTACCCTGCTTCGAGAGGTTTTTGTCCGGGTTCTCCGTTTATTTTCCCCTCTCCACAAAAACCAACACTTGATCTGATTTAATTTGTATATTAGTAGGAGAAGAGCCACCTCCTGGAGACTACTAATAAAAGCCATTTATTATTATTATTATTATTACTATTATTATTATTATTATTATTATTATTATTATTATTATAAATCTAGCATGATCGAGCCATATGGTCCCAGCCTTGCGGTAAATGGCTGTATCGAAAGCTAGGCTCCTCAAGACAGAAGAAATAACCTCCGAAGTAAATCTAAATAAAAGGGAGGCTGTCACTTTCACAACTCAGCTAATCATCTGCGCGGTCTTTGAAATAAATTCTTTGAAAAAGAAATCAACTCCCAGCTGGTGTAGCTACTATTCCGTCGTTGATAGCGTTTTAGGAGAAAGTACCTGTTTTTGTGAGCTAATGCTCCGCTATAGTGCTCCTTGTTTTTCTTCCTTTTTAAGTATTTTATTGAAGCCTGTGTAAGATAGTTAATGTGATGCCTTATTGGCTTTACTAACTTAATTAAGTAAAAGTAAAGATAAAGGAATTGCGTGCGTGATAAAAGCTCTTTTCCTTGGACACTGTGAAATAAACTGTAAGCTATTTGATCGGTTCTGAACGAAATTACATTAAAATCTTTCAATTCCTGCTTAAGATCTTGTTGCGTTTTGAAAGCTAGTATTCCTCCTCTTCCCCTTCTTGACCTTCTCCATCATTAGAATCTAAGCCAACTTCTTCGTAATCCTTCTCCAGCGCAGCCAAATCTTCTCGAGCCTCGGAGAACTCTCCTTCCTCCATTCCCTCGCCCACGTACCAGTGCACAAACGCGCGCTTGGCGTACATCAGATCAAACTTGTGATCCAGACGGGCCCAGGCTTCCGCGATAGCTGTGGTGTTACTTAGCATGCAAACAGCACGTTGAACCTTGGCCAAGTCACCTCCAGGGACAACTGTGGGAGGCTGGTAGTTGATGCCAACCTACCATAAAGAAAAAGCATTTTTGAGAACGCGGTTGATTCGCCGTCAGTGAGGTCGTAAAAACGACTTAACAACAAAGGGTGAATTGAAAGCCTTCGATGCTTTTCTCATGGCCTACAGCTGGCAACAGGGCCCTGGGAAGACAACCCCAGTTCAATGATTAACTACTTGTTAACTGAGACTTAAATGACCCCTAAATAACCCAGTGAAGTGTATATATTTAAGCCCCTCGATTATATCACACGTATTTATGGCTATAGATCGTTTTCACATGACGTCGTGCTGGCCATATTGGTGTTAAACCAAGAAACGGCGGTCATTTTGGTGTCCCAAAACAATCCTCGGGGAATTTAACTCCATTTCCTATTGTTTCAGTAAATCAATATGGCCGCTGGTCACGTGAGTGAAAACGATCCATTCGCTAGCCACGATTTGTTTGTTTGCTTTTTCCTATGTTTCAACCCACGTTAGGCAAATGGTAAAGGAATTCAAACGTTGTTGACTTGTTAATGTTCATGTTTGAAAAGAATTTCCTTCGATTGCTATCAGATCACTAGCAACTGAGCCTTAGCCTTGATCGCACTGGATGAAAATGAAATTGTCTGCAGACATGCAAACTGGACAAACCTTAAACCCAGTTGGGCACCAGTCCACAAACTGAATGGTTCTCTTGGTCTTGATTGACGCAATCGCTGCATTCACATCCTTTGGTACCACATCACCACGAAACAACAGACAGCAAGCCATGTATTTGCCATGACGTGGGTCACATTTCACCATTTGATTGGCTGGTTCAAAACAGGCATTGGTGATTTCGGCAACACTCAGCTGCTCATGATAGGCTTTCTCGGCGGAGATCACGGGCGCATAAGTGGCCAGCGGGAAGTGAATACGCGGGTACGGCACCAAGTTGGTCTGCAATACAAACAAGGTACTGAGAAATTAATCAGCATATCAGGGAGCAGCGATAACACAGTGCCGAGAGCACTCCCCTTCTACCAATGTGACCAAGGATCGATTCTCGAACTCTGCGTCAATTGTGGGTTGTGCTTGCTGCTCGTTTTCTGCTCTGCTCCGAGAAGTTTTTCTCCGGGGAACCCCTCCTCAAAAGCCAACATTACCAAATTCCAATTCTCTCTGGTTGAGTGGAAGAATAGCCACTCCGTGGAGGTGACACAGGTAATTCCAATTTATTATATATCATATATCATCATATGGCCTTACGGCCCCGCGCAGGCTTTCATTGTAAAACTATTGGGAAAATCCCCGTACGAGGGTCATATACGCATTAGCGCGAGCGGGGCCGGAAAAAGCCGTACGGCCCTGTTAGGAACATGCACAGCTCCGTGCGATACGATTTTAGAGGATTTCGTCGCGTCTAAACATCCAATTCTATTTACAATCATTAGGCAGATACAAACAACATATAGATAAATTTTCTGTGCCAATGAATTTGTAGCTTTTTTGTGCCTTCTTCATCCTCTGAGTGCTCGTGAATACTATAAAGAGACCACAACGATAAAATGACTGACATGGCCAATAAGTACATATTATTGTTTTTATAAACAAAGCTGCTAATCTAAAGCTAAACGTTTCGAAATAAATTCAAATGACGTCATAATAAAGGGCTGGAAATTAACCTGAAATTCTGTCAAGTCCACATTGAGAGCGCCATCAAAGCGAAGTGAAGCAGTGATGGAGGACACAATCTGACCAATCAAACGGTTCAGATTGGTGTAAGTTGGCCTCTCAATGTCCAAGTTACGGCGGCAGATGTCATAGATGGCTTCATTGTCCACCATAAAAGCGCAGTCAGAGTGTTCCAAGGTGGTGTGAGTTGTCAGAATGGAGTTGTAGGGTTCTACGACTGCTGTTGCAATCTGAGGCGCTGGGTAAATGGAGAATTCCAACTTGGATTTCTTGCCATAGTCGACAGACAGTCGCTCCATGAGCAGAGATGTGAAGCCAGATCCAGTACCACCCCCAAAGGAATGGAAGATGAGGAAGCCTTGCAAGCCTGTGCATTGATCTGCCTGTTTAACAAAAACCGAAAGAAAATAACAGCAACAGCAACAATAACAACAACAGCAACATTTGTTTTCGAATAGAAGAGAGAGAGATTGTCGACTAATTAACTCGGGGTATTTTTACAGTGCAATCAACTCAACTTGGGCCACGCAGCATTAATTAACCAATCCGATGTTGAGGCTAGAACAAAAGAGACATGCAGACTTTGGTTGTTCACCATCTAATCAAAAACTAAACGGTAGGAGAGAAAAACGGTTAAGAACAATGAATATTGCAGAAATTTGCATAGCATGCGATTGGCTGATTAATGTTTGGTGACCCCGGTTGAGCTCCTTGCACTTTAAAATCCTTGCATATCAGACCGTGTCAACTCACAAGTTTTCTTATTTTGTCCAGGACAAGATCAATGATGCTCTTTCCAACAGTGTAGTGACCTCGGGCATAATTGTTAGCAGCATCTTCCTTGCCCGTTATCAACTGTCCTGGGTGAAACAGCTGTCTGTACGTTCCACAGCGGACCTCGTCTGCAATACCAGCGCATGCAGAATGAATTTAGATGATATAATTACAACACTGACATGAGGGATTAATGACGCTAAGATTTGAGAGAGTCCTGGGGCGCGTTTCTCGATAGCTCCGGCGAAACTTTCCGGGCGTACTTTCGGGTACTATAATCTTCTCTTCACAAGGAAGACGTGTCAAGGCATGAAACTCTGCAACTCTTTTCTTGAAAAGATTTTAAAAGACTAACTTTCCAGATTAAGCAGAACATAGTTTTGCAAATGGCTTTTTGGGTCCAAAACCTTTCAGTCTGGTTCTCCAGAAACACACGCCAGGCAAGATACACTGGCACCAGCAAATTTATCCGGCTACCCGTAAAAAAATCAGTTATGTGTCGTTTAGCACGAATGTACATTTCTTTTACCTAGAACTTGCTCAAGAATCAGTTGGCTTCTCTTTTCTGTAGAGGCCATCATTCCATATACCTTCAAAATTATCGGCGTCAGTTGACTAACAACTCTTCCTCCGACCTACAGATGTTGTTTCGGAAGTTATCTACCCGAGTTAGACGCATATAGTTTTCTTTCTTTTGTAAGTTGAGGAAGAACCGACAACCTCAGTGATCGTCAAGTCTTTGTCGTCTATAAGGTCTTCCCTTTCTGCCATATTAGCAGGGCTTGGCCGTTTTGGCACAAGACAAAACCAATTTAATGCCTTTGTGGCAGAGAAAACCCCAATGAGATTGAACCACGTTCGTCATTTTATACCAAAGGAATTGGCCGGACTATATCTGTCCGACTGTAACTTTGGCTTCCTACAATTACCTATTGCCAGCGCTCAAGTCTCTTACCAACGACCGTCGGCTCCAAATCAACGAACACGGCTCGAGGAACATGTTTGCCTGCCCCAGTTTCGCTGAAAAACGTGTTAAAGGAATCGTCTCCTCCGCCGATGGTCTTGTCGCTCGGCATTTGGCCATCAGGCTGAATTCCATGTTCCAAGCAATACAACTCCCAACAAGCATTTCCAATCTGAACTCCTGCTTGGCCAACGTGGACGGAGATACATTCACGCTGTTAAAGAAACGCAAACGTGGACACGATTTCGTCAGTCAAAGGGGTTTACTATTAAAGAGAAGAAAAAGAGTTCACTTTGTACAATCCTTTGGTAGTAAAGCTTGTTTATGTTTTCAGGGCGTTAGCGGATAACGTCGGCCTTTAGTTGAATTTAGGCGTCATTCGTCCAGTGACAAGTCATCTACGTATTTCCAGTGAATCCCGAGAGCCATTCCTTCCCTCACCATATTAATTTGTTGGTAGATTTTCGAAAATAACGCTGGGCTGACTTGAACAAGTCCTCTGTCGAAAACAGTAGTAACGCCACGTCTTGAGCGAGGATTCAAATGATGCCTGTTGTAACTGTGTTTTGTTTAAAAACTGCAGGAAACTGCAGGTTGGCACCGGTGAGACGGACCGCGAATTAAAAACACCAAACAGGGATGGTTATCCAGGATGAGGCATGCAAAGTCACTGCACACAAGCCTCGATATCAAGCCTCTTCCCAGGCTATGAAATTCTTCATCTTATTTCCGACGTCGACCCGAGAGGTTTTAGAAGGCGAAAAGGGGTGCACTTTCCCGAGCGGACGCGCGTGCGCCTCGAAGCCTCACACCCTTCAATGCTTCGTCGTGATAGTGACGTTAAGATTGGAGTACTAGCACAGGGAGCATACACTAGTGACGGAATTGAATAAAATATTAAGTTTATAATATATAAATTTAAGTCTGTCCTTTTTCTGTATTTTTTTTTTCTCGAATGGATGGTTGATGCGGTAGTATTGCACACGCAAGCAAAGCTTTCAGCGCGAGCTAATTAAGGCGCTGTTACACTAGGCAATTTCTCTTGCAACTTGTCTCGCAATTTTGTTGCCATAAATTTTCCCACGCTGCGAGACAAGTTGCTCGACCGGTGTTACACTAGGCAACGTTTCGTGCAACTTGTCTCGCTTTGATGACCACGTGACGTCAAAGGGTCATTTTCATTCGTTGATGCCGCAAAACGTTGCGACACAAGTTGCAGGGTAGATGTTACAGTGCGCAATGTGGGAAAAATTACTCGCAACGTTGCGAGACGCGTTGCGGAAGGTAGAAGTAACTTCTACTTTTCGCAACGATTGCGGCAACAACAAAAAAGCGAAAAATGTGTGTGGCAGGGTATGTTACACTAGGCAATATTTCGTGCAACCTACCTACAGTCTTGGACAAAATAAAATAAAACAGAAAACCCCCCTTCCCGCAAATTCAAGGATGAAGTCGCATGAAGACCTAAATCCGCCTTTTTCCACCCTTGATTTGGGGGAGAGGGGTCTTAATTGTCCATTTATTTTGTCCAAGATTGTACCTTTCGTTCGAAATAGTACACACTTGACGCGTTAGACTAGCAAAATACCTAGTTTCTGATATTCGTTTGACCCCCAGCAACTATAGTTCAGCCAGTTTAGGGTGTGCCATATAGTGATAAGTCTTTCGTTTTATTGCAAAAAGTGAATTTTTGTCTTCGATCTGAGTGAGAGAATGCTGTGCTAGCGACTTTAAATCTATCAAATTAAACTGGATCAACTCAATTTGTTAAGGTGTGGGCTGTCTATTATATTCCCCACACTGACCTCACACGAAAAACACTCAGTATTTGCTGCTGTGGCCAATACCCTTGAAGGCACCTTCTAACTGGTTTTAGGATTCCATTAATTGTGGCTGTAGATTCAACATAAGAAGTTCTGTCACATATGGGGGTCTGTCACGCTATTTTGGCCTCACTGTAGAATGCTAAAAGATGCCTTTAGTCAGTGAAAACCCCAAAAAGGTAATGCAGTTTGTTTATTGAAGACCATGTTACTGCACTGAGACTATTTACTGTCTTCTGTTGTTACGAATGGCAAGGATGGAAACAGATGGCATTTTGAAAAAGTTAGCCTACATTTTTCAAATTTTCGCACGGTTATCTTGAAGAGATGGGCAAAAATGTATTGTGGATGACTCTCACCTGCAAAAAATCGTTTGAGCTCCTCCTCCTAAATTTAAAAGAATGGTTTGGGCACCAGTAAAGCACATGAAGAAGGATTTCTGTGTTTTGGTCAGCAAAAGTACTGTTTGCTGTGATCCTGTTTTAAAGCACATTTTCCAAACTAAGACCTCATGTACATACCCACCACGAGTCCTTAAATAGCGGCCTTCAGATCGGAGTACGAGTAGCTAGTACGAGTACGACTACGAGTACAAGTTTTCCCTTCTGAGCACGCGCACTTAAAAAAAATTCGACCGAAAAACCTAATGCGCGTGCTCAGTACGGAAAACTCGTACTCGTAGTCGTACTCGTACTCCGATCTGGAGGTCGCTAACGCAGAGAGAGAGAGAGGGTCGGAACGAGATTCAAGATGGCGGTATCCAAAACGTTCTATGGTCGTTCACTACCTAAAAATCTGATTGACTACCGGTCGTCCGAGTCCAAAATACGCCTTTGTCGTTCTTTGCAAGCAGGTAATGCTGCACCCTACCTATCTCTGTCCTCGTGTTTCAATACTCAAGCTGAACCTGCTTATTGTGGACTGAGCACCTTAGCGATCATCCTGAACTCACTCCGCATTGACCCTCAACGTATTTGGAAAACCATTTGGCGCTGGTACTCAGAGGACCTTTTAGAATGTTGCCGTTCTTTGGAGGATGTTAAAGTCTCTGGCGTGACTCTGGAAGAATTTGTTTGTTTAGCAGAGTGTAACGGAGCCATTGCAAGTCTTGTGAGACCAAGCGATTCGGAGAAAGCATTTGAGGATTTTGTTCAAACTTTAAAGCGAGTTTGTACGGGTGGAAAATTGAACGCTGATGGAACAGGGGATACTACGGGGGAAAACTGTGATGACGAGAACCCAAAAGAATTCTTGGCGATATCATTTTCTAGACAAGCTCTTGGGCAGACTGGAGACGGGCACTTCAGTCCCATTGCAGCAATTGACTTGGAAACAAATTCTGCACTGATGTTTGATACAGCAAGATTTAAGTATCCACCATATTGGGTTCCTATTGACCTGCTTTTTCAATCAATGCTGCCAATTGACACAGATACAGGGAAGAGCCGTGGGTATGTGGTCTTGAAGGCAAGATACGAATATCAAGGTCACAAGATCTGTTGTATTTGGAAAGAGGCCATGTACGATGAGACCCCTAAAGATGATTTGCCCGAACCCAGACGGGCATGTAAAAATGGGCAATGCCATGTAGAGCTTTGTAATAATTTTCAGGGCTGTCATTAAATTTTGAAGCAGCCATTACATTTAAGTCAGTAAGGAGCTTAAGCAATGATGATGATGAGAATGCGACAAAAATAGGTTTAATGAGCGAAAACTATGGTTCCACATGCTCTGCACATGCATTTTACATTTTGGTACATTCCTTGCTGTTCTGGGCTAAACGACACAAAGATGGCATTATTTTTGCCATTGTCGTCGTCCATGCTTAAGCTCCCTATTACCCGTAACAGTACACAGCAAAGTACACAGTGAAAATTTCGTGACACCAATCGAAATCTTCAGGCATAACCTCAAGTGAACTCAGCAGTGACTGGTGTTACATGTTCTGGCCCTGAATAACAGCCCTGATTTTAGTCAAATTTGATAGAATGTGAGTAGTAAATGTTTAAGTTGAAATCTTGTCTGCCTTTCGTCCAGAGGACTTTCCAATAATAATAAACAATACACTCAAACCTCCACTAGTGGATACCTCCCTCAAGTAAAAACAGATGCTCAAAACTTGAGGATGCCTGCCTATGGGGGGTTTGACTGTGAGACTGACAATCTTCCTAACCTTGTCATCATCCGAAATTACGACAGGCTGTGACATCATAGAGGGTGAAGAGGCACATTCTTTGTGATACTTTTCATCCCCAGGGTTGAGTGATGGGGAGGGTACTTCATCATATAGGTAAAATGTTGATTTTTTGCAAGTGGTGTTAAGGAGTATGATTTTTTTTCATCCAATAAAATAAGCCTGTGTCCTAAGGTCTGGAATTGGGCATTGTTTTTAAGAAACCGTTTTTTATAACTTATCATTCATGCAATGAAAAGCACAGCTTTATTTGAAGCTGGGAAATACTTGAATCTCTTCTGAAATGTGAACATAAAAGGAAAATAGTTCCTCTAACATTCTTGCATTAAAAACTTAACAAAGATGTTAAATGACGGCCTATGGGGACACCCTTGGTTTGGCAACGAAATGAAATGTAAATTGAAGTTCAGTTTTTGGGTACAACAGAGCACTGAAACTTTTCATGGTCAACTACGTATCTTGCGCATCGCAGAAAAATACCTGGGAAAATATCTCTTAAGCTCTGGTTTCTGTACTTTCTGCAGTCTAGCCATCGTTCTTTAGTTTGACAAGTATCACAACAATATTATTTTGTTATTCATTCTTTCGTAGTCAAACCGTCACTGCAATGAATAGTATACAAGTCTAGAGTCAAATTTCAGAGCATAAAATTTTAGGTCCAGTCTGAAAAAAAAGGAATGGTGAGTGCACATTTTGGTCAAGACAAATGCTGCACACTTCCACTTAAAAAGACAATTTGTGTTCTCATGGTTGGACTCGAACAAGTGTGCAGTAGAAGTGAATGAAGGGAAAATCGTTATTTTCAACTGGAAAGATTTATCTGCATTACCCTCTATTCCATGCTCTTTTCCTTCCCATCGTAAGACTATGAATATGCCTGCTGTCAGAGTTGCGGGAAGCTCAAGCCAGGTTTCAATGACGATGATGATGATGATGATAATGATAATATACAATAAGTGTATATTATCATTGGTATTATTATTTATTTCTATTATTTGTTTCGTATTTTCCAATATAAGCACGCCTTCCCTCCCCCAGGAAAGTACAAATTACGGCACTGAAGGTACAATATAAAACGAAATTGCAGCCTTGACACTGATTAAAAAGTTTTAAAAAGTAAAAACGTTTCGCTCACTTCGGTGACCTTCATCAGTTAACTGATGAAGGTCACTGAAGTGATCGAAACATTTCTACTTTTTAAAACTTTTTAATCAATGTCAATGCTGCAATTTCATTTCATATCATGCCTGATTACAACCCTGGTATTTTTAGGTACAATATACATATACCATACTTTTATGAATATGACAGATGTTCTCTTAAGTCCTTTTATTTCAAAGTTGCACAGTTCTAAAGCAAAACTGCATGTTCACAGGCAACTTATGGATGTCTTAAGAACATTTCAGGCTTAAGTTTCACAAAAATATAGTTACCGTTTAGGTGTACCAGAAATAAAGACAATGGGACATTGAGGCAGAAAATTGAAAAAATGCAATAAGTGCCTTCTTCAATTAAATAAGCACTCCAGGTGCTAATTCAAGCATTTATGGGGTAAGTCATTACTGACTTAAAAGAGTGCGTGCCCATCTTTAAATAAATTACCATTGCTTATGTTTAAGCATCAGCTGATCCCAATCTGGGAAATATTCCTCTTTTATGTTATAACAATGTTCTTCCAAGTTCTTCAACTCCGATCGGATTAGTTTAGCCTGAGGACTTCTGGGCACATTCCAAACAAAAACTGACACTAATCCAAATAGGGCAGCATCCAACAGGCATGGCTTGTCACCCATAACAAACTTTTTCTTTCCCAACAGTTGTGACACGGCTCTTAAGTCCCTCTCAGCGATTCTATAGATCTCTTCACTGGAGTGGCGTCCTATTCCATGCCCCCATAGGGACTTTTGCATGTAGCGACACACCACCCAAGACATGACATATTTCAAGGGCATTGGCACAGCAGTCAGCAATGGTGACATCGCTCTGGTATCTGCAATGTCTGTTACAAAGCTGTGGTGAATCAAGGTCCTATGGAATTAAAAGAACACTGGATCTTAAGACTTAAGAGAAAATTATAGGCAAAAATAATGTTGCTTCATGCCATTATGTAGTTTTGATGAAATATTAGTACTCAATTTGCAGAATCATCCTTGTAATACACCTATCAATGTTATAGGAGGTGAGGTGGGTGGGCTAACCACAAGAAATTAACTCAGAAAGCCTTCCCCTGGGTGGGGATTTTGACACCTATGCATTAACCTAGCATTTGGAAATTTGACATGGTTCTGACTGACTGAGAGTACACGGAATTTAAGATTCAGTAGGTGCCCAGGGATGCTGTATTTGACATTCAGTCAAATACACCATCAGTCCAGGGGTGGGGAATGTCTCTCTAGCTTCCATGAAAATGTCAAATTCACCTCTCCCTTGGGCTTAACATTAATAGGTGCACAACGAAAGTTAGTTCATGACAACATCTCGCAGTGACCACACCCCGTACGCTTTCTAATCCCCCTCCTCAAAAGCGTAAAATAGATGTAAGAAAAAAACCTGGAAAATAATCTTGTCTAAAATGTCTTTAAAAACATATGAAAGTATATATATTTATAATTCATGTACCAGTATGTATTTTCTTCAAGTGTCACCAGCATTGTATGTGAAATGGCTTTCTCCACCATACTCAAATGAGCATCGGGGTCAACATCGAATTCATCGTTGAGAAAGCGGACTATGAAATTGGAATCCGCCACTGACTTCTGGTTGAATTCTATCCAAGGAACTTTGCCTTTACTAGACATTCTAAAGCTATATTGGCTTTCGTACGGAATCCTGCACATTCGCAAATAGGCTTCCAGTTTAAGGCACGGAGGAGATACATTCAACACTCGATTGTTCGGTGGCATTTGATGCAAAACCACAACTCCACTGCGAGCCGTCCGCTTGGGTTTATTATAAACCATCAACCTCGCCAACAATAAAATAGCCTGTACCACGATTATTAATACGATGACTATTAAAGCACATGTTACGAAAAGAAGGGGGTAAATAAACACTGAGCCGCCACCCTCAACCACTCGCTCGGCATCCATCTTGAGCCATGGAATTCGAAGAATGTTGGAAACTGAAGGCAACGTAATATGCTAGTTGCTCGGCAACGGGTGACGGAACAATACGCCTTGTTCACGATGGCGGCCATCACTGTTTTTAAATTGTCATGCAAATTAGCCATGTGCTCTGGCAGGGGGCAAACACTAGAAAAACGGCAAATTCTGGAAAAGCGACATGTCACAATGTAAAAGTAACATTGCCAAAAGCACGCTTAAACATTGGAAATTAAATACCCATCATCAAAATTTAATCAGTTTGACTTCCCTTCAATAGTTTCACTTCTCCACTGCTTCATCTCCTTTTTGTGCAAAAGCATCAAACTAACTCGTGTAATCGTTCTAGTTTACTGCTAAGGCTGTTAACATGCGATGAACATGAAAAAATTTATCTGAATCTATAAAATGTCCGTTAAAATCTCTCGACCTTGAGTTGTTTGCCCCCTGAAAAATGCATGATAACAGCAATGCCAGGACAAAGCTGTCGTGAATAAGGTCTATTGAAGTCCCAGATGGGAATCGAACCTACGATCCCCCTAACAAAAATACCTCTTATTTCCTCCTCCTCGGCTCGTCGCTCGCTTGCCGACTTAACGTTCTCTCTCGGACCTTGGAAAAAAAATTCCTCTGGCACCCAGGTTACCCCAACATCGATCGGATGCTCTAACCACTGAGCTACTAGAACTTCTTGTGAGATCGGTCGTGTACCCAGATCCTTATAAAAAGTGTCCCAAGGGTCTATGGTCACTTCACTGCGATGATCAAACTTACATCATAACAGTTCCAAGCTCTCGGTTGGGGACGATGAAAAAAGCAGGAACGAGTGAAGGGAAAACCAAGGGGAACTGGGACGGAACACAGCACTCTTTCCTTGCCTCAAACTGAGCGCCTGGAACAGGCTATATACCATGTAAAACATTGGCTCTTTTGAAGTGGCGTCCGGCGAAAGCACCTTCAGGGCCGATCTAAAATTAAATCTACTCGGGAAAGGTTTAGCTTAAGACATAGTATAGGAAATAGAGGCCTCATAGCTAAAGAATCCCTCAACTTTAGGCAAACGAGCTTTTGCCCCCTCTTTCTTCTCCCCCACTTCCTCTCCGCCCTCCGGAACCCATTTGTTGTTTTAGGTCCTTTGTTACTTTGTCTAAACAACGGAATATTTTCCTCGACGACTGTCAAGTTCCCATCACTCCCCTTCATTATGCTATTTAAGATAATTTTTAAGCGTTTCTGCCTCGAAAGGCTTCTAAAGTAAATAGTCTGGTATTAGAATGAAACTGCTATGAAGTCACTTTCGGGTACCAGTGAAAGGGTTAACAATTCACAAGGCAAGTTTCCGTCGGCGCTTTTCATTGTTGAAGTGGGGTCGAGTGTAGACCTTACAAATATATTAAAGAGACACCCTCCTAAAGAGAATGGGTTTTCAATCAAAACTGGCTAAGCCACAGCGTTTCGTTCAAATAATATAGTACAACTATGACCAACAACAACTCGACTAAATGTTGCCGACGCTACATTCTGGAAACTTTGTCTGCACAAATTAAACAAATCTGTTCCGCCCCCTTGCATTATGAGCTTTCACGCCTGGCAGATTGACGGCAGACCATTGGGTATTAAAATTATCATAATTTCTTGATTGATTTCGCTTTACCATTAGACAAAACAAACATTAGCATGCGGAGGCAAAGCGTCATTCAATTAACGCTTTTGTTCATTAGTTTGTCAAAGACACAAAAACTTTAATTTGCCGTATCCATCATGCGGGGATTTCGTTGATTTTCAGCACTGACTTGCCGCTTCAATTTAACCCACAAGATTTATTGCCTCAAAGAGCTATGGACGTCAATGGCGCTGCAACGATTCTGGGATCAACAAACCATCGTCTGTCGGATACTCAGCAAAAACTGCCGAAGCGCGTATCATTCAAAGATGAAACACTGGTGATAAGTATTCCCTCTCGCGAGCAAAGTGCCATGAGTAGGCGAGATAGCGCTGCATTCAGCAAAAATGCCGTAGCGGGAACGTCTTGTGATTTGACAAACTCGTCCACCACACGGACAAGTTTCAAGGTACTGTCCACGACCTCCGCGTTTACCAACGGTGGACAGGGCAGCCCACAAACAAAACTCTGTGAATCGAGCAGCTCTGGAGAGGAAACGAACCCAGTCAGCCAAGGACCCCCAAAATCAATTCTTAAAACGTACACTTCAGCTACACAAAAGGGAAATCGTTTGAACCGAACTTATCGGCCTATAAACAGAAGAAAAGTTGTCGAAGTATCTGCGAGATCTTCCTTGGACAACACCGACTTTAAGGATGACCCCAGTAATTTTTCTCTCAACAACGGAGATACGGAAAGCCGCCTTGAAAACCCATCATTGGGTAGGGCAGCTTCTGTGAGGTATTCCTCGCGTAGTCTGAATAGAGAAGAAGGCTTATTTAATCATAAAACTCGGCGTTTTCTTGCGGTTGATCTTCCGTTGAAGAGAATCTCGTCTGGTGACTTATATCGCTGTGACAGAAGCAAAGCGGTTAGCATTGCGAATCAACCGCCGATGAAGTTAGATATCGTTGGGGTAACATGTAAAGGGGTGGACAAAACGTCACATTTTTATATTAGTGATATGATGAACAGCGTGAGAAAGTTTTATCCTGTAGCAAACTCGCCTAACACCTGCATGGCTTCGCGACATTCCTCTGTTTCCACGGCGAGCCACTTTGGACATTTTGGTGCACGGCAAGGAACAAGACATTTATCGGCAATTCCTGCAATTCCATCGATTAACAAACAAAGCTTTGGAATTAGAAAATACTCGCCCAACGCTTGGAAGAGAGAGTACGATTTAAGTCCGAAAAGGCGGTTGCCGATCGCCTGGCAACTGACGAACAAACAGGATTTCTTCACCAAATAATTGACGTCTAGTTTGTTTGCACTGTATTTGATTAGTTGTGTTAATAAATTAGTCATTGTGACAGCCTTTTTCTGGTGGTTTTTCGAGCAGGAGCAGACATTTTGTACTAGGACGTTTCACTGGTTCTTACATGCATATTGTAACTTGAAACCGGGAACAACGAAGGGTTGAGTACGAGAAACGTTATCGTTGTTGTAATTCTGCGTATTCTCTTCTGTCAAATCCCTACTACAGCTTGGGAAGCGGGCAAGCTGGGGCGGTCCGGCTGATCTTGCCTCTCTTATCGCCTGTCAATCTTAGTGAGCATGCACATAAAATTGAATCACGTGCCTGAAGATCTTTGTTTTGCAATGGTGCTAGGACGTAAACCTTCCAGCACACTGTCAACGGAAGGTTCTAGAGAGTCGCTGTGTATCGATTTCAAAGACAAAAATCGTTTCGTACCACTTTTCTCAGTATTTTCTTCAGTGGCCAATGTTTTGCTTATCCTGGTAAAACCCACAAGTAAAACAACAACAACAACAAAAGTATACAAGGTATTCAAAAGCGACTTAAGCAGGTTCTTCTCTAGCAAAACGACAATCTTTATTTTGTTCATGTAGGTAATATAATTAGCAACTCACATTAAGTACGCAAGAGGTTCACTCGTGTCGAAATGTGTTCTGAGGCCCTGATAGGGGGGCTTTAGTCATCCCTTATCCCCAAAATTCCGGGGTAGTTATCCCTTATCCTTAAAATTACCGAGACAGCTATCCTTAAAATTGCCGAGACTGTTATCCCTAAAACTAGGTCAAAACTATTTCAGTTGTCCCTATCGCCATAATTAATTAATCAGTTAACCCTTACCCATAAAATTGTTGGGCCAGTTATCCCTTATCCCAAAAACCCCTAACAGGGCCTCTATGAAGGTAAATGAAGGTTAATGGAGGTAGATGACGGTGTATGAAGGTTATTGAAGGTAGATGAAGGTTAATGGAGGCTGTTGGAGGTAGGTGAAGACGAATGAGGGTAAATGAGAGCTAATAGAAGTTGATGGATGGGAATAAGGGTGAAGAGGGCTTTTGTGGATCGATGGGCCATCCCTAGGGTCAGCGGTTTTCTTGAAAAGGGCTAGGAGCCATTCCTGTAATTAACGGTGGTACTCATTCATGAAGGCTTCCATCTTGAATACCAAGACCGAAAGACCCTGGGAACAAGGACAGCTGGGACGGGTATGGGGTTACAGGGGAGGGTGTGGGAAGAAACGCGTAAAATCGCGGCCGCACCATCGGTTATTAGCAAATGCCCATGCGCCAAGTCCTTGTACTACAAATGAGTACGACAAAATATCCTTACCATATGGAAGACACGACAACTACAGTCGCAAATATATACCAATCCAAATCATAGTATAAAGCAGAAAGGAGTTGAGCTGCAAGTACGAAAGGGATCTGTCACATATGGTCTAGGGGCCGACATTTCCCTCCCTCACTGCCTATCGGGGATAGGTATCCGAAAGTGGCGAGTATAAGCGATCCGCGGGCCGAAATCTCGGGGAGACTCCTTATGGTACGTCGCTCAGGCTTAAATGTCCAGAGGTACCGCTGCCGCTTCTGTATGTTTTTTATTAGGTATTTGGTATGCGCATGCGCAAATGCCTTTGTGATCCAATACGTACCATTCAGAAGAAACGGTGTCTATGGTTTTAATTTCATACAGAACTATCATCTGGCTACTGAACATGACAAATTGAACAAGGGAATATTGGAAAGAACCGTATTCCTCTCCCGTGCGCGCACTTAGTCTTCGCGCGTTACTCCCATTGCCTGCTACTCGTGGGCGAGGGCGAGGGAAACTCGCCCCGTAGCGACAGGGAACGTTCAATTGGAATGGCGTATTACAGGTTATTTACACGTCTTATCACCCTTTGACCCTTTATTTCAAAGCAATTGCGGATGAAGGTAAATGAAGGCTAAAGAAAGTGGATGAAGGTAAATGAAGGCTACTGAAGGTGAATGAAGGCTAATGGAGTTAGATGACGGTGTATTAAAGGTTAATGAAGGCCAATGGAGGTAGATGACAGCGGATGAAGGTAAATTAAGGCTAATGCAGGTAGATGACAATGGATGAAGGTAAATGAAGGCTATTGGAGGTAGATGAAGGATAATGAAGGTGGATGACACTGTATGAAGAGGCCCTGATGGGGGGCTTAAGTCATCCCTTATCCCCAAAATTCCGGGGCAGTTACCCCTTATCCCTAAAATTACCGAGACAGCTATCCCTAAAATTATTTAACCAGTCATCCTTTATCCCTAAAACCCCTAACATGGCCTCTGTTCTGCATGTTAAGATACGAACAAAACTTATAAAAGGGAAGTGCTCATTGTAACCAAATCGAGGCTGTCGCACCATATCTGTCAGTTATCTGCGAGCCCTTTTTGGCGCCATTGTAGAGATGACTCGCCATTAAAGTCGCGTTATGATTGATGTCTGTCTTTGATATCGACCTCAGAACATGACCACGCTTGTAACACGGCATTTGGCAAAAACTGATGAATCTCACGCCTACTTCTGTCAATTAGAGAGAAAATCAATACAAATTGACCTACAGACAAGCGGCATTTTCCCGCGGTTAGAGCCAGCTTCGGTCTATTCGATTTGATTTCTGATAAGAGTCAGTTGACTGTCGCCTGCAATGATTGGCCAGAATACTTTGCTTCTTGTTTTCCGACAAACGGGCATACCTATGAAACAAATGGCAATTTCTCAAACGAGGATGATTTTCTTACTGGCATATTCAGTGAAAATATATTTTTTGTAACATCATAAACGAAACCGTAGTAATTACGTAAAGGCGTAAGCCACTTGTTACCATTATTAAAACAGAATGACAGACCACCTTCCAAAGGCTAACCATGAGTAACTGGGTATGAGCAGTTCCTTGGATGCAAAAACGGAGTAAAGCTTGGTAAGCACAAGATACGACATAACGTCCAGACTAATTCAGCAAAATCTCATGCTGGAAAGTTCTCAAGTATTTAATTACAGTCACTTGGTGAAGAGTGAAAAAAAAGGGCCATTTGTACTCTGGTCGCCTATAGATAACGTTTTATGATAATTTTTATTTCTTACGTACGGGACAAGAATGATAATGTACTTCCAAGGTACATTGCATCGGTGTTCGTTTCTGTTTTAAATCTCAAGTTACTGCACACGAATGATGAGATTCTTGGAAGGTTTACCGCACTCACTTTGAGTGCGAGATTCTTTTATACCGTAGAAGCAGCATTCAGCGATCCTCTCTCCCCCCTGTCCCCCCTGGGCATGGGTTGAGGGGGGAGTCAATTGTCACTTGATAATCTTGCGAGTTAGCTTGGATGGTAATTGATTAGCCTTTGACCAACACAAGCGCGAGCAGAGCCATCCTTATGTACATGCCATACTCGGCTTGACGGAAATACGCTGCTCGAGGATCCGAGTCCACTTCCTCACTGATAAAATGAAAAGAAAGAAATCAGCAGGCTTTACTTAGGTGTAAGAAACTGACAGGTTCTTCCCTGCCTTGACTTGCATATTACCTCATCGCCGCCATGTTTGTACCCGAAAACAACAGATTCCTCATTAGTTCCAATTGCATATACCACCAACATTGAGGCGATGACGCAACGAAGTTATTGTTATGTGTCTCTAGAGATTTTTGGTCACGTGGTCACAAGTCAAGGATCGTTTCTTAAACCTCTTCTGTTTTCTCTGTTTTACGTCTTTCTCGAGTCTCTTAAGCTCTTACACCGAGAATGAGCCAAACATTAGCCCGTCTGGAAGCTTGAAGAGTGCTTCTGTCCAGCTTCAATATGAAAGCGTTTTGACTAAATGTAATTGTGAGAATGCCACCATTTGACGTTTCAGTCCTTGCAATATGCAGGACATTTGTCACCACAATTCGGCTAGTTGAATGGCCCAGCTCTCACGGGTCTCCTATGGCACAGTGGTAGAGCATTCCAACTATAGTAATTGGTGGGTCATAAGTTCGACTCCCTTTGGGAGCTTTCGGATTTTGCCCGCGTCTTAATTAACACATTCGTGTAAAATGATGGCATCATTTTACACGAATGTGTTAATTAAGATCTAAGAGGTCGTTTTCACTTTGAGTCCATGACTACTGAAACGAAAGCCGCTAAGCAAAACTTTCCCGTAGTGCTGTTTATTAAGGTAGTTCTAACTCAGTAAAGAGTCTGTGCTAGATAAAGTCTCGCCCCTTCGCAGACATTTTTTGTGGCTCGTCATACAATCGTTCCTCCAGGAAATATTGCCAGACGAGGCAAAAGAATGTCCGCGAAGGAGGCTTTGACTTTTCCTGTGATGCTGTTAATTCCGCCAGACCATAGACCAGGAAATATTGACCACACCAGGAAATATTGACCACACCAGGAAATATAGACCAGGAAAGACCAGGAAATAGATAGGAAATACATAGACCAGGAAATATTGCCAGACGAGGCAAAAGAATGTCCGCGAAGGAGACTTTGACTTTTCCTGTGATGCTGTTAATTCCGCTAGACCATTAAATGAGTTTCGAGGGATTCGTTTCAAGTTGTACTTTTTACATAGTACTGACCTGATTTCATTCACGCGTGGCAAGGGATGCATCACCACCATCTTCTCTTTAGCTTCTGTAAGAATCTCGGGTGTAATAACGTAACTTCCAAAGACCTAATCAATCAATCAATCAATCAATCAATCAATCAATCAATCAATCAACTTCGTGATGTTTAATACCGAGCAAGCCAACTCAATCACCCAAGTATGAGAGAACCGTTTCATGTTTTTGTTTGTTTGTTTGTTTGTTTGTTGTTTTTTGTAAAATCAAAAACAACCAGCTCACCTTCTCGTATTCGTCTTGGCTCACAAATCTTTCGCGCTGGATTCTTGTGACGTAAAGAACATCTGTGTCGTGAAGGGCGTCCATAAGATTCAGAAATTCGTCCTGGTTAAAAAGAAAAAGACATTTCCGAAGAGAATTCAGTTGAAACATTTTGCGTTGGTTTTTGTTCGTTTTCATTGATTGGTCAAATTAAAACTTGGCCGGCCGATCATAATTTAAACCAATGGTGAATCGCAAGGCCATTTATATTTGCGGCTTCGCACATTGATTAGGCCACCGTGTTATATAGATTAACTGTCATTGATACCTTGGTTTTGGCTTAACTATCAATAGGGAAACAAAACAAAATAAGCCTGCGTGATTTACGCCAGTGCCCAATTATACCTCCAAGAGTGGCTTCTCAAGAATTCTTTTGAAACCTGTAACAACTTTCCTAAATTTCAGGTGGAAGTTCTTTGCATCTGCACTGCTTTGTGAATACATTGATGTAACTTTGCGCAGATCGTGCGTTCACAGCGAGGTACAAAAGTGAAAAAAGAGATTCTTAAAGGTGCGGTAATACTGGCAACATTTTCGTTCAACTTGCAAGGCAACAATGTTGCATTGCAAGTTGTGATGGTTTGTTGCACGTATGACTACGTCCCAGCGCGACTTGTCATGCAACAAAATGATTTCATGTTGCAAGTTGAAACAGTGTGTTGCGTAAGTTGACATGGTTCCTGGTGCGTAGTAATACGTGAAACAAACCATCACAACTTGCAACGCAACATTGTTGGGCGGAAAGTTGAACGAAAATGTTGTCCGTATTAACACACCTCGTGTACGTGAACATGCGTAAGGTGTACTCGTTAACGAAAACCATACGCGTTTATATCCGAGTCTATTACGTTGGCATATAAATCTTCGTTCAATCTCCTGGTTCCTTACCTGATGAATTCCTTTCTGTCTGACGTAGTCCTTTACAGAATCAGGCATGCGCAGTGCAGCTGGCGACACGTAACGAAGCGTGACATCATAGAGGCAGAGAAGTTTAGCAAGCGAGTGAACAGTGCGGCCGTTCTTCAAGTCCCCAACCATAGTTACCTTCAAGTCAAACACACAATAGATATGAGAACTTTACCCTGAACCCTGCACGCTATGGAACACTATGCACTTTCATTTCGAAAGAAAAGTAATTGTAATGCGCATTTTGCTAACTGTGCTGCAACACCGTAAGTAGTCAGCCTCGTTCCCAGGGCTTTTCTCCGCAGAGAAAAGCCCTGGGAACGAGGATGCGTAAGTCAGAAGAAATTATCACAACTGAATGTAGGTATTTATATAACTAGAGTATCTAAATGATAGTAATGCTGCGTCACATTTTGTTTGGTATTTATATAATAAGAGGAATACGAACAAGCTTCTTTGTTGTGATTTTGACTTTTCAGAAGCATTACTTCAGAGGGAGACTCACCAGATAGTCAAATCTTACCGTCAGACGATTAACAGTTCCAATCTCCTCGCGGATTGTAAACACATCCAATAGAGCCTGGGTCGGGTGCTCCCCGACTCCGTCGCCCGCGTTGATGACTGGCTTGCGGCAGTGCTCTGCAACCTCCTTTAGTTTAGCGGGAAAAAGACACGATTGTGAGTTTGTTTTACTGACAAGAGCTTTTGGTAGCCCTACCTGCCCCCACAACTAACAACAGCTACACCGATTAACAGGCCGTTACTTTTCATTTCGGTAGCGTTTTCATCGATGGAGATCCCTTCACCAAGATAACAGATACAGTAATGAGGTAATTATACTGAGCAAAAGACGGAAAAAGATACAGACTTGACAAACAAGTAGTACCTGAACGGCCCCGGGCTGAGGATGGCGAATAACTACTACATCACAATAGGAAGACATCACTTGCACCGAGTCTGCAATAACACAACAGTACGGGACTTAGCTGCCTACATCACACCGCTTTTTTCTCTTGAGTATTTAAGTATTGTCCGAAGACCCATACTCGTCGCCTAAATTCTGTAGATTTAAGACTGAAATAAGAACAGACTCATAATCGAGCAAACGCGCATGACAGCTTTCTGCTTTCTCAAAGATGCATATTGTATAAGACGAATTGACAGCGAATAGCACGAGAACTGCTGCGGTACGTCTATGGGGAGGGACAACAGGGACATAGCAGTCGATACCTGCTAAGCTTTCTCCTTTCTTTGCCGAGGACTCGTTCTCCTTCATGAAAATAACTGAGCCGCCAAGTCTCTGCATCGCTGCGGCAAACGAAGAGGAAGTTCTTGTACTGACTTCGTAGAACAGCGAGGCCATCACTCTGCCCTGGAAAAACAGTAGACGTGAAAAACATACTTGCTAGCTTATGTCAACTGAATGTGACATTTCAGTTTATTAAAAACTGAACTACGGATATCAGATTTCCATCATTTTCACTGGCTCGCCGGACACAGGCTATCAGTTCCAATATCTGCTGCACCTAATGTGATCAAGGAACGCGTAAGAAATAAAAAAAGGTGATAACATTTTTGCAGTTCTGAGTTTTTAAGAAAACAATTATTCTGCTCGGGCTTGCTGGATATAAAATACGCGCCTCGTTGGTTATCTATCACTTAATACCAGCGCGTCCTCGTACAATAATTGTTCAATATCCTGGCCGCACATCAGAGGTCAAGAGACAATGGTTTCGCAAAGGTATTTAACTAATTTACTGACGAAGAGAATAATAGGAACATCAGATGCTTGTAACGATGTTGATAATGATGATGACGAAGTACTGAAGGCAAAGCCCTGCCACCATAAAACTGAAACATCCGAACAAGAATACAAGATACGTTCTCGATCATTTTACATCGCCATCCGGTAGATACTTAACTCAAAGAATAAAACAACCAGTGTGTGTGAAATAAAGCATTTAACGTCTACTCTAGTCTAAATGATTATCTCCACAAATAGCACCGGGACAATCAAACAGTGATCAAGAGACGATCATTCCCGAACCGCTTTTGATTGCTTAACCTCAGTTAGTGCCAATGACGACCATGTGGTTCAGTGTAATATTACCTTCAACAGATCCAGTCCTCCTTCTCTTTGCACGATAAGCCGCATGTAATGAGCTGCGTTGAACAGGTAATGAAGCTGTGTGGATACAAACAAACGGTGTTCGTAGTACACACGAACTGCGACCATAAGGCTTAGCAGTTCAATAGCGCACTTTCGATATATCAACATTATTTTTTTCCCCGAGACTGCACGGTAGCGAATCGGTTAGCACTCGTTCACAGAGATCAAAAGGACCTTGGACACCTCCTGACAATTACATGACATAAAATGAACTTTTAACTTAAGATGAAAATTAGGAAAATGTTCAGAAGTGTAAACGTGTCGAACCCGAGTCATTCTGTTCTTCTTCTTGCCAACTACTACTAGACCAACGAGGCAGGTTGCTGAAAACTCCCAATCTTTTAAATGTAGTTAAATGCAATTTAACCTCGTTAACAATGAGGAGCAAGCGTTATACCTGTGGGCATTGTTGTTTAGCGTTGCGGTGCGTTATAGCGTTGCGGTGCGTTTTAGCGTTGCTGTGCGTTATAGCGTTGCGGTGCGTTTTAGCGTTGCTGTGCGTTTTAGCGTTGTGGTGCGTCGTTAGTGTTGTGGTGCGTCTTAGCGTTGTTTCTTAGCGTTATGTTTTTCCCCCAAGCGTCGTCAGTCCTACTGTACCTTCATCTGCGGTGTGTGCATTCAGCGGCTACAGTTGCTAAGGTCGCGCCTTTAGCAACGGTCAGCGGTCTTCCCATTACGTGTCCAGTTTTTACTGTGTGGTTAGCGGAGCGTTGAGTTTTCTGGTTGGTGTGGGATTGTGTTCCCCCTCCCACCCCTCCCTTTATATATCTGGGTAGTTTGAGGTTGTTATAGTCTTGCATGTATGCAGTCACGTTGATTCATTTTATTTGCCAGTTGTTTTCTTTCTTTGTTTTAATGGTTTTCATCATTATTATTCATCATCATTATTATTACTATTATTGTTATTGCTATTTTTATTTTAGTTTAGTCTACTTTGATCGGCTTCCACTGAATGTTTTTCAGTGTGACTGTTGCCCATGTTTTGTGTTGTCTTAATTTATTGGTTTATCCCTTCGTTGGGGCGGGGGCTCGTGGCTGGGTTGTGGATACTGCTGGCCACGGGGGTGGTTCCATCCGGCAGGGGTTGGGTTGCTGGCCAACCGCAGGGTTGTTTTGGGCACCTGACCTCCACTTGCGACGAATGTTGTTAAAGTCTTTAAATAGAGTTACCCATAACAATAACTGAAAGCTAACCATTTCAAATCGGTGCTTAGACCTAAGACTGTAAGATCAAAAATGCCGTTTCTCGCTGAACAGGAGCTCTCTTCAGTCAGTTTTCTGCCTAATTTATAGGGTTCTTGATAACGGTACGCTTGTCTCACGGAAAATATTCCATCGTGTAATTGTCAGGAGGTGTCCAAGGTCCTTTTGATCTCTGTCAACGAGTGCTAACCCAACGAATCCTGCAATCTGATTGACTCTTAGCGCGTTCCGGATTTTTCTATCTCCCGGCCAACCAATAACATTATTCCTCTGTATGGACGTCTCCCTTGAGAATTACGAGACAAAGAAAACAGGACTAGGCTACGAATTTCAAGTGGATTAGCGTAATCATATAGTTAATAGCTCTATTAATAATGCGTAATGTGCTTTCAAACAACCGAACCCAGGCCCTTACAAAGCCTACAAAGCTCGTTCGCGAAAAGAAGAAAAGACCTGGCACTAGGCTGGCTCCTCTGTGGTTTTCTGCGCAACCGTACTTGGGTCGTCACATTTGCGCAACGATCGTCCCTTGAGAAGACCTAACCGCCGGGTAATCTCTTGCCAGATGAAGAATACTCGACCTACCTGGTCTCTGTTGAATTTGCTGGCGCTCAAGATGTGTTGTCCCAAAAACACATGGTGTGGTACACGGGGGAATGTCATCGGTATATGAGCGTGTGAGCCAACTGGTGACAATGCTTGGGGAGGTAGAGGTGGGGTATGAAGAGAATGAGGTACAGACTCTGGGGTCCCCTCTAGGAAAAAACAGCAAAATAGCACCAGTGATTGTTGATCTCTGCTTAGACGCTGAGAAAGAATTGATAAAGGAACCAAGGAAAGAAGTAAACTAAACTTCACCAAGCACTTTCACCAAGTTCTTCATACTCTTACATTTGGTTTAAGTATCAAATTTTACGGTTACTCTTACACAGTGTGACATATTATTGCCGTATGTAGTTAACCTCAAACCAAACTAATTCCTAAGTGGAACCAATCGCAACCGTTGCGATTGGTTTGGTGTTAACGACATTCATTCATTCATTGTTTGTGTCTGGCAGACAGGCTAATCACAACAAAGAAAAAAATCATTTGTTGGATGCCATTTATGAATTCGGTTTATCGCAAATATATCAGTTTTCTAAACTCCACTGAAAACCACTTTAATGTTATTCACCATGATAGTACCTCCGATTGACAGCGCTGGAGGTTCTGACCCATGGTGCGTGTCAACGAACCGATGCACCGAAGGAGGGAAGGCCCAGCGACTGTCTGTCTTCCTTGGACTGCCCGGTGGCACCAGAGGCTGCGGCTGGTACACTTGCAGTGGCGGCGGCACGGTGCCGATAACTCGCACATCTTGACCTGAACCAGGTTTTGCCAGAACCTGTAACGGATACAGGGCTTGTCAATTCTCGAAACATCCCCCTCCCCGCCCATTAAGTGTTTTGCTGCTCGTTTCTCAAAAGCCACGAAAACGTTTCGGGTCTGACTCAAAGAAAACGGGAACGAGTAGTCTAATTGTTTTAGTGGAAATCCACTCCCATACTACCTTCGAATTCATTCCAGTTTTATTGATTTGGGGATTTTAAGAAGCCGACATCGTTTCGTTTTTGTTCTACCACTCAACCGATAGATAGCGAGCAGCGAACCAATCAGATTACAGGATTCGTGATAGTATATGAGTGAATTTCTACTAAATTATGATAAAGATATATGATATTTGAACTGCGGATATGAAATGTTTCTTATATTAGCGTGACCATCTTAGTGAGCAACTTAAGCAGTGGCAAAGTGCCATTCAAGCCTGGATTTTGCTGGAATGTGACGAACATGACGAACTATAATGAACGTGACATGACGAAACTATTAACTAAAACGATGTTCTTGACCAAAATAAAGAAAAGAGGTTCACGTACCTTTCCATCTATTACGACAGTTTCTCCTCTCATCACAACTCTCCTGACACAGCCATTAACCTTCATGCCGGCAAATGGAGTCCACTGTGCTTTGGAGTATGTCATGGCTACAGGGATGGTCCATTCTTCGCCAATTTCAACTTCTACGTAAGTGTCCTTCTGCTCTGGCAGACTGAAGATTTTTCGCGGATTTGCGCACAAACGAAGGATGATGTCCTAAGATATGCAACATGGAAAACAAGTAAGTATTGAACTGAAGAAATGATCCTCACACTTTCTAGACAATTTAAGCAATCGTCACTTATGTGCACTTGAAAAATTCAAGTGACTCCAACGGGATACGAACCCACGACCTCTGCGATGCCGGTGCAGTGCTCTTACCAACTGAGCTATGAAGTAAGTATTATTGATGATGAAGAAAGACCGTCAAATCAAATAAATACTGGATTGCTAAAACAGTGGAGGAACCCCTGGCTAACCTGATTAGAAACCAAACAACGGCTTTAGACAGCGTAATAGGTGTAACTGTTTCGAAGCGCGGGGAAACAAAAAAAGGTTGAAACGCGGATAATAGCAACTGCCTCGAGGCGCGAGAGAATAGGGAGATTTAGCATCGCGTTTAAGGCAAACGGCAAACGTCAGGCAGAAATTTGCTGTTTACTAAATACTCATGAAATTTATTTGATTTCAGCTGATATTTTGCCTGTTAGCCACAGCTATCGAGCAAGTACCAAAACCAGAGAAATAAGCTAGAATAAGATAATTTTCATGGTTTTATGACAAGCAGCAGCCTGCCGTTTGCCGTTGGCCGTAAACGCGTTGCTAAATCTGCCACTGATTGGTCTGAAACAAAGAGAAACATAGATAAGCACGTGATGAAATAGCCGATTCTGTTTTACAACAGATGACAACATTGAAGTGTTTCTTACATCAATCGTTAATCTTCCCTGGTGGACTGCAGTCAACAAAAGAGGAAGCATCGTTTCTAAACCTGGAAAACCAGGAGGAGGTTTGTCCGAGTCTTTCTCTTCCAGCGTGTGCGGTGCTACAGAACGAATAAAATCACCAAAAAGCCTTTACTTCAACATTCCACTGAAAGTGTATCTCGATAAACATCATGCAGGACTGATTTTGTACTCGGGTTCTTAAGCCACGCGCGGCTCGACCCTTCACTATACCAATCTTGCTCATCCCGTGAGTGATACAGTGCCGCTTGCGATGAAAGAACGGTTCTCAGTTTGGGTGTCGACAGCACTCAAAAGACAGCTATCGTTTTGAACGACTACGCTTGGTGATTGGCTAAAAAGTCTCGCGCCATTTCCTTCTCACTAAGATACAAGACCAAAACCAACTGCAACTCGCTCCAGCTCATTTTCCCGCGCTACGTGCATTGGCTTCGTGTTCTGATGACTCGATTTGATAGCTACAGTCTGTTATCACCGGCTAAAGCAATCACAATCACTTTGGGCTCAGTTAAACCAAACTCAAACCGAAAATGACTTCAATAAAAGTTGGTATCAAGGAAAAACTTATGTGTGGTGTGATAAAATACTTGGTTTTCTGCGGAACACGAGGTTGGACATGTATGGATTCTTGGCCAACTGAAGGCACTGAAATTGTAACACCACCCAACAGCTTACCGTGATCGGTCGCGAAGCAATCAATGACGTCAATATTATCCCAGAGTGCCTTCTGATCCTCAGCGGTGACAAGCGGTGGTTTGACCCCAGCTCTCTTGAGGCCAATCCTGTCCGCGTCATCTTCGGTTAGAAACAAGTGGTGAGGAGACACTTCACAAGTCACTTGAATCCCTTTCTCTTTTGCAGCGCGGATAACAAGCACCTGCAAACGAAGCGTCGAACGGTGGTTTATTTACAACTAAAGCGGACCATGCTGGTCCAGCACTTAATTTAAAGCTGAGAAAGAAGCTTCGGTGACAAGTTAAAGTGCACCTAACCTCAAAACATTCAGCAAAAATCTCAACTCCATAAAGCAAGCATTTCGCTCCTTTTCGACATTTCCCTTTGTATGGGTCGGACAATTAAGTTAGTTCGTTTAAGTTTAACAAAACTGGCAGTCGTTAGGGCTCACAGCCGAGGTAGTGAGACACATGGGTCTATTCTGCTTTGCAGTTCAGTTGCTTCGGTATTCGCATAACAAAGCAGTTTGTGATGTCATTCAGGATCAGACCCAGACCTCTTACCAACTCGGTCATGGATCAAATGACTGCTTCTTTTACTGAGTCTAAGGCGCATTAAAAGTGAACTTTTGTGGACAAAACGGCAAAATATGTTTGCTACAGGTGACGGAAAATATTGAGGTTAGGTGTACAATATCTATGAGATCTCTGAATCAACAATTTATCCTGGTGAAAAGATAAGAGGTGAAGAAAACCTTTAATGACGTAACTTTCACATTTAAGAGACCCAGACCTCCAAAACCTCTCTACAAATTATGAACATCAGATTACTTTCCCTAAAGTCACTGCCACCATTTTTCCGTCTCTGATACGCAACTCGTTATCCAAGGATCTCAGTCATGAATTGATGGGAAATTACCCTCAGCTTTCATAACCGCATCATAGAACAAAATTCTTTTGATCAACAACAATCATCAACGAGATCACCTTTATTCCATCGAAATTCTTGTACTACAAGATTAAAACTCTAGACCAAGTCAAACGACACGGGGCGGAAAGATCATTCTGATAATCTTTGTTCGTTTTCTTACCTCTTCTTTGCGCGCTACATGAGCGATATGTACCGGTCTATCAGCCAACTCTGCAAGTAACAGGATAGCGGCAGTGGTACGACCTTCAGCGTGACACACCAGCGGCAAATGCTTCGGCCACTGCTCAAGATGCTACGACAGAAACACATGCGGCGGCAATTAGGGTCTTCTCGTCCACGAAACGGAAAAAAAACTCCTTGAATAAATGGGTATCTGGAGCATTTAAGGAAAATTAAGCACAGGTGTTTTTAGCCACGGCCAGCAACCGGAATGTGAGGCGTTTTCGACATATTAACCTGCCTTGACGCTTCCCACTTGTTTAATGTTACAGAGACGATTTCTCCGGAATCGTGGGTTAAACCACTGCGCAAGAATGAGAAAACTCTACTTAGAGTTACCGTTCATCGCTCAAAAACGCCTTTGCTCAAGCGCGCTTCAGTTTTACACCACTAAAACGTGTTCACTCAAAGTTTCAACCTTCGAAATCTCTGCTGGCGATTTATTTTTCTCTTCGCTAACACAAACATCCAAAGCGTTCTTACCTTCATCCAAGTTGACATTTCATCCAATCTAAGTGTCGTAAACGTCTCGTTGAGGTACATCTTTAGCCCTGCAGCTAGATGCGCTAAATCCTTAACGGTAGAATAATTATCAGAACTGGCGCCAACATACAGACCATAATCACATCGAGCTCCCGCTGAAGCCAACTGGAAAGAAACAAGACACGCTGTTGAACTACAAGCAAGCCAATCCTACTGACCATAAGTAACCCAGGAAACAACATAAGATGCTTTCAAAAATAGGCCCGCGAAGCGTGCGTGTAGGTACCGCTACGTTTGCAAAGAAAATTGGCCTGCGGCCGAAAGGGAGTCGAGTCATCACAAGGCTCAGATTTCCAGCCGTTGGTGTCACCAACGGCTCGAAACCTGAGTCTAAGTTATCACAATCATGACAGCAAAATCTGAATCGTCTACTCCACTAGGCCTTACCTTTCTAGCCAAGTTAAAGGCCGACTCATTGACTATGGCAGGATTAGTGTTTGGCATGGCTAACACCACTGTCACGCCACCCGCCAGAGCAGCTGCTGTCCCGGATGAGAAATCTTCTTTATGAGTGGCGCCAGGTTCACGCATGTGCACGTGGACATCAATGAGGCCGGGCAAACGAACAACACGGCCCGATGACATGCAGTCAATGTGTGTCTTCACTTTGGGTGCTCCGCCGATTCTTTTGAGGGCCTGAAAACAACAGCGGGGAAAAGATAAGCTCATACTGCTGGGGATAACAAAAATACAACACGACACGATCCACCTAAATGCACGTTAATAGTGAAAAATATCCAGAGCAACGAGTTTTGAAAAAGAGTGGAAGAGAACTTGAAATGACTGAACATAGCGGCACCCGGCTAAAAAGACGGAGACAGCTCTGTTCTTTGACGCTAAAGATGCAACATGTCGCGATGAAGATGACGACGATGACCATCATCACGAAGATGAAGAGGCTACCAAGGTGACCACTAATGTCAACACAACCGGAACCTGAAATCTCAAGGGAGGCTTTGCACAGACCCTTTTTAATAAGTGTGATTTATGTGGTTTCCGCTATTGACGTCAACTCGGCCTTTGAATCCCCCCCCCCCC
>BLFK01000991.1:1047613-1057426 GCA_014634185.1 Astreopora myriophthalma | reverse complement strand
CCCCCCCTCCCCATATTCTGGGTATTAAGTGTTCATTCCACACACTGGTTTTCAGTGTTATGTTGACAGGTGCCTCACAGTGGGCTGTGGCTCAGTTGCCAGCGATACCCTAGCCACCAAGGAAATTAATCCCATCTTCGATTCTGTTGCCACCTTCACAGCACCTACCCTCCATACTACTGGCTTAAAGTACACTGTATATGATCCCAGAAATGGCTGTCGTCTACCATACTGACACAAGATATACATAACACAAACCTGATCCACAGAATAAACAGCTTCGCTGGGTGCTACTCGTTCACCTATTTCAGCAAGTTTCTCAGCAAATAACTTCCTGTCCTCAGTACAAACTATAGAGCTGACTGGAGTTCCTAGAGTATGAACACCATATTTCTCCAGGACACCCTTCTCTTGCAGTTCAATGCCACAGTTCAGTGCAGTTTGGCCCCCAAATGATAACAAAATCCCATCAGGGTGTTCACTTTGAATGACCTTTAAGACAACAAAAATAGTTATTGACATTAGCAAGCAAAATTAATACACACCCAGTTTAGGATTCTGAACACATGAGAAAGCATTTCTAATGCAGATAGGTACAGGGTAAGAGAGTGACTAAAAATATTCATCGGACAGGAACTTTTCATGAACAGCTCAAAATTTTCTCCAGCCACCAGCTCCTAAAGACAATAACCTAGCTAGAGCAAGAAGAATACTGTAACAACCGCATTAAGCTTTGAAGACACAAACGAATTGCTGGTAAAAATAAAGCAAGTAACATTCTGCCTGTTTTAACATTGCTGGCTATAGTAGCTGGACAAGCGGCATTACCTGAGTTACATAATCAACTGTGATGGGTAGAAAATAGACTTTGTCAGCTAGGCCCTTTGATGTTTGCACAGTTGCAATGTTGGGATTCACCAAAACTGTCTGGATTCCTTCCTCCTTTAAAGCTTTGACAGCCTGTGATGAACAAAATGCAAAAGCTAAGAATTTGTATGCAGTTAAATGCAATTTAACAATTTTATGTGACAACAAAAAGTGGTGCTGATTGGCAACATGGTTATCCTCTAAGAGCAGCATGTTTGTGTGGTTCATGTGATTTACAGGCCAGCATTTGTTGGAGATCTCGCCAGCCATCTTCTGCTCCTTTTGCCCCCCCCCCCCCCCAACCAAAATCCCCTCACCCTCTCTACAATGCTTGTCATGCATTGCATTGGGGATGCCTACCATTGGGGCTTATGACCGGGTTGCGAGGCCAGCCTCCAAAGAAAGCCCTTGGGCATCCCAGGCACCCAACCTCCATTTCACAATGCCATCGTCAACGCCAAGTTAACTCTTGTCAAAGTCAGCCAGTAAAGAGCCATTCAAATTCTCATCTGTTACCCCTGGTTAAAAACCTCACAGGATCTTTGAGGATCCTTAAAGATCTGCAACAACCTGCTAAAGATCTTTGAAGGATCTCAAAAGATCCTCATGAAAACAAGTACTAGGATCTTAGCAAGGATTAAAGGATCCTGAGGGGACCCTACAGCATAGTATAAGTAATGTTTAAAAATGAGCAGCAGTGTTTTATCAGGTTTGAAAACACAATGCATAGCCGAGTGTTTTTAGACCCGATAAAACATGTGCTGCAAGTGAACAGCTTCAAAAGTCATTCCACAAAAACTGTGTCCCTCTGGAGTCCGAACAGTGCTTCAAACTGTGAGAAGAAAATATTAGCAAACAAGAAAAACAAGTTTGTTTCGTTAGTATTCTTTATATTATTCTTTATATAAAGAATACTAACGAGGAGTGTTTTATTGGGTATAAAGCTCATGCACATGGCCTCTTATCGGTGACTTGATAGGCTGTGAGGCTCACGAATTGTTAATAAGTTTTTGAAGGATCTTAAGAGCAACTTTTAAAAGATTTAACGATCTTGGCAAGGATCTTTGAAGATCTTGGCAAGATTTTTTAGTATCCTCATTAAGATCCTTATCAGGAACCTCAAAGATGAAGACTCTTAAAAGAGTTTCACGAGATCAGAGAATCTTTCAGTTGTCTGATAGAAACTGCTAAGTGACCACTCAAACTAATAATTCATGAAATTTATAATAAATTTTATGACCATACCCAGAAACCTGGACACTGAATACTTGGCATACATCAACAAATGACAGAAATCACTCATGGATGTTTGTTGGGACAATTCTAGCAGATTTCACACAACATACATCAAGAGACATTGCAACCATACAATAATAATTTATTTCATTTACCTGGGAACCAGAGTAATCAAATTCCCCAGCTTGTCCAATAGACAAACCTCCTGACCCTAAAATCATGACTTTTTTGGGGTTTTTATCACTCGGAGGTGCTAGTGGTTCAAACTTGAGCAACTGCTGAATCTGATCTTTGACCGATGTTACGTGCTCGATGTTATCTTTATGTTGTCGCACTGTTGACATAAACACGTCAAATAACATTTCTAAGTCCTGAGGTCCAGCCATGTGCTCCGGGTGAAACTGAACACTGAAGAAAGGCTTTTTGTTGTGTATGATGCCTTCATTGGTTTGATCATTTGCATTTGTAAACAGCACTGACCAATCAGATGGCAGAGTATCAGTGTCAACAGCAAAACCATGGTTCTGTGTAGTGATGAAACAGCGATTTGTTCCATGGTGTATGCATGGAATGTTGTGGCCTCTATTTCCATATCTGAAAAGAGAAAGATTGTAACAACTCACCATAATTTATCTTCATTTAATCTCGCTTCTAATTCCTGTTAAATCACTTTTTTTTCTTTTTCTATTGTTTATATTGTGGGTAGCCCTCCCTTAAAGGAAGTTAATTTCTGTCAGTTTCCTTTATCACTTGTTCAAGTGTTAAAGAAAGGTTTATTTTCTTATAATTAACATTAGTAAATAACGTTCCTGGTTCACATTTTTTAAACCAGTTTAACAACAGCATTGCTAAATGGAGGTTGGGTGCCCCAGACATTCAGGAGCTTCCACTATTGGCAGCCAGCTCCTAGATGAGACTGCTCCCATGGCTGGCAAATCCTCGCAAACCCAGCCATGAGCCCCCACGCAGAAGGGAAGAAAGGGGCACCCGTCACACTGATATAGAATATACAGTGGAAAAATCGGGAAGGGTAGGGGGGGAACAATCCAAAAACTGTGCTCAACGTAGAATGGCGCTACCAAAAAACACGAGGGATCCACGCGCATGTAGACAATAGAAGACCGCTGACTGCCCAGGCTTACCAACGCTGGCTCCATGCATGCACTGGCGCGTGTGCATGAACAAACAACGCTAAATGCAAGGGAGCGCAGACCCCTGCCGTAAACACCTCACAGAACACTGTTGGACATGAAGGAACATTGACATAGACGAATACATGTACACTGGCACGTGTGCATAACAAATCCGCAGACCCTCGAGGGAACACAGCCGCTCTTTGTTGTTAACTCCGTTAAATTACATTTAACTGCATTAAAACCAATTATATTTTTATACCAGTATTTACCATTGTATGGCTCCATAATATGGAGCGCTGAAGCACAATAAGGAAACCAAAAAATTCAATCAATTTTAACCACAACAGCTACACACTTCAGTAATCAGAAGACAATGATTTTGCCTCCTGTTGGGTGATTACTTGGATTTCTTTTTCCACATATAATTATATACTTGCGTCAATCGCTGAAAAGTCATCTTTTTCAAATATAAAAGATTGGTTTGAATTTACTGTGAGGCTTACTTCATTTTAAAGCTAGTGCATCCTGCTGCCAGTGCCAAGAGTTGATGACCAAAGCAAATACCGAACAGAGGTTTGGGACTGGCACGTTCAGTGAACTTCCTTACGTTCTTCATCGTCTCAGTTGTGAGTGTCGGATCTCCAGGGCCATTACTGAGGAAAATGCCATCACACTCTGAAACAGTTAAAGCATTATTACTTCAATAAGGTTAAGTAACCACTTTGTTATCACAACGGCCTATATGACAAAGCTTTGTCAAAAATATTAATTTCATATGATTACGGTGTGGTCAAATAAGCACCTACTAATTAATGATGACCTGCTATCAATGTTTTCTGTATTGTTACTGAATAATTGAGTAATTATTTGACTGAATATTAGGCATAATTTATGTGTTCATGCCCTCTGTATTTGTCATTGGCAAGTACAAAAAAAAACACAGGTCACATGTCACAATTTATTGTTTTACCAATAATGAAAACAACCCTAAACATTGATAAAAGACAACCTTAAGCCTACAATCCGGGTCAAAAGACTTCGGGACACTTGTCAAATTTTGGGCGAAAAGTAGAGAATTTACTGTACATGCTTCCATCGCTTTGAGCAACGTGTGTTCTTCTTTCGCTGCCTTTTTCGCGCCCCCCTTGCCCCCAGGCAATGTTGAAACATGCCAGCGATCGATGAACGGATCTTGATTTTGGTGATCGTGAAAAATCAACATTGCAATGGGGGGAGGGGGAAAAGCGGGAATTGTCCCAACAGTTTTGACCAGGATTGTAGCTTCATGTAATACATGCTTTAGGCCAAAGGTAGGCATTAATTAATGGTTAGGGTAGTTTCAGTGGTGGTAAAACAATGCCCTGTTACCTGTAACTTCTACCTGCAGATTTACAGATTTACCACCAAGCGTGAAGAACTTACCTCCCTTTTCGGCATCCTGATTAAAGTCGTAATCCCAAGGTACCACTTTGACAGCAGCCCCTCTGGCCATGAGGCACCTGATTTGATTGTACTTGATACCACAGTCGACAGCAATGATTTTGAACTCCCCATCAGGATTATAAACTCTGGATGCCTACAACGAGAAAAAGTAGTTTCAGATCACATTAATTTTTGTGACATGATGCGACATGACATGACACAACATGAACTGACATGACACAAAATGGCCTGTTAGTTTCTTCTGTTATTGTTCAGAGTTATTATCAAGGAGTAGAGTTGGCACAAACAGTAGAGAGAGCATTTTCTTTCCACCAATGTGTCCCAGATTGGATTCCCAGACTAGGCATCATATGAGGCAGGCACAAAAGTCGGACCAGATCAACTTGGATCGCTTGACTCGGATCAACGTAAAAACCAAGAGGGCCTCGAGAAATCACCCCAACCCTAATGCCCGCACTATCCTTAGACTTGAAGTGAGCAAATCATATCATATTTTCCAATAAAAAGCCATTTTTACATCGATCCGAGTCAAGCAATCCGAGTTGATCCAGTCCGACTTTTGTATTTGCCCCATCATATGTATATGCATTGAGTTTATTGCCTCTACCCTGCTCCAAGATCCAAGAGGGTTTCTTGATATACAGTGTCTCCAGTTAGTGCTGCAGCATTTAATCCCTTGTCACTACTTAAATAAAGTTCATTATCATTCATTCTCCATTATTGTTGCACCGATATATTTGTTAATCAAAAGACATCATGCCAAAATAAGGCAAAGAAATAGCAAACCTTTAATGAAACCTCAGCAACAAGGTTTCTTTTGTTTGGATCATCAAATGGCACCGATTCAGGTTCCACTCCTTCAAATACAACTTTTCCCAGCATTGAGCCCTTTTCTCTTATTTTCTTGGTCAGTGCTCTTGTGTCTATACCTGAAACAGTCACATTTACAAACAATCACCCTAAATGTCATTTTACAAATCTGCCGCCAAATTTACTCTGAATCAACTGCACTTAAATTATAGAGTGAATTGTCCCATGCTGTGTGCGAAAAAATGATAACAGCAATGGCATCACAAGAAGCCATTTATTTCCATCCTGTTGCCCCCAGTTGTTATTTTTCTTCATACAACTTGGGATAGGGCATTTATAACTTGAGTGCTGTTAGCTCTGCAAAATGTGCCTGCAATTTTGCACAATGACAGAACAAGCATTCAAATGTCACTTGGGCCATTTTTTGAGCCCTTCAATTAATTTTCTATACGTAATAAATGGCTTACCACTAATTCCTGGTATTCCTTCTTCTTCAAGCCATTGCGAGAGAGATTTTTTAGCATTCCAATGACTGTACTCCTCAACGTAATCTCCCACTATTAATGCAGATGCCCAAATTTTGTCGGACTCAAGTTCTGCAGTTAGTCCATAAACATCTTTCTTTCCATCAGGTACTCCATAATTTCCAACCAGAGGATAGGTAAGGGTGAGAATTTGAGATCTGTAGGATGGATCTGTGAGGGATTCAGGATAACCCACCATCCCTGTTTGGAAAACTAAAACAGAAAAAATCAAACAGCTTCAGTACAGCACATGCTCGCATAGCCAAAGCTTATGGCACAAACAAAGGCAAGCATATAATTTCCTAGCTAAACTCTATTCATGTTTGTTCTTTTTGGAAGAGGGCTAGTAGGAATATGCATGTATAATTAATGTAGGGAACTGCACAGAAATCGTTGCCAAACAAATATTAATAAGATTGTGTGCATTATTAACCAATAAATGTGCAGGCTCTTGATAGATAACTGATGTTTTAAGGAAGATTATGTTAAAGGCAAGACAAACATTACTTTAAAATATTCAGTGGTTTTGGAATTCACTAAGATTATACCACCACACTGTTGACTTTTTACAAAAGCCAAACCTACCTGAACTAAATTTACGACTGTAAAGGAACTATTGTCTCCGGTAATTAATGCAGTAAAATAACGGCACTTTTTCTAAAACTTCCGGTTTCCGAATCACTTCCGTTGACGACTTGCAACATACGGGAATTCGTACATTTCACACCATCGTTCCACGTGCGTTTTTCAGATTAGAGATTCGAAGGTTTCACCAACCATTTATCACCAACAAACTCAAAATCACACGATCTATTTCTTTTCTACTTTAAACACACTACTCTCTTTGGTTTACTTTATGACGCGATCTTTTACCATCCATGAAAGTCACTTTCGAATTTCAAACCTACGAAAGACCGACGTGACATCTCGCAGAGGAACGGCCTTTCCTCCTTCGACTAAAAAACAAAAGCGCTTTTCTATCAAAACACTTTCTAAATTTATGACTTGAATCGTGCTAATAAAATAATCCTCTGTTGCTGGAGAAAATTAGCTTTTCGAGAGTGCCTGGGCTGCCCTCAATCTGACCGTCCTTTGCTCACATTTTGAAGGAAAATATAAGAAATTAGACTCACCCACTTCACCAGCGACGCATTCAGCTGATCCAAAAAGCTTTCCTGTATACACAGTTCCATCGTCTAGGATTAAATTCGCTTGTTTTGATCGATTTGACGACATTTTCTCTGCCTCCTAAAATTGTCGGCGTGGCCTTATCGACATGAGCCACTATGAAATGAATGAGAAATTTGGCGCGTGATTTGAAACTAGAACTCAGGCTCTGCATACCATACAGAGCCCGTGAAAGTACGAGGAGAACTAGGAGTTTTAATTGAAGGCCGTCATCTCGAATACCGAGACCGAAAGACCCTGGGAACAAGGACAGCTGGGACGGGTATGGGGTTACAGGGGAGGGTGTGGGGAGAAACGCGTGAAATCGCGGCCGCACGATCGATTAGCAAATGCCCATGCGCCAAGTACGTGTACTGCAAATGAGTGCGACAAAATATCCTTACCATATGGAAGACACGACAACTACAGTCGCAAATATATACCAATTCAAATCCTACTATAAAGCAGAAAGGAGCTGAGCTGCAAGTACGTAAGGGATCTGTCACATATGGTCTAGGGGCCGACATTTCTCTCCCTCACTGCCTATCGGGGATAGGTATCGGAAAGTGGCATGTAAAAGCGATCCGCGGGCCGAAATCTCGGGGAGACTCGTGATGGTACGTCGCTCAGGCTTAAATGTCCAGAGGTACCACTACCGCTTCTGTATATTTTTCATTAGGTATTTGGTATGCGCATGCGCAAATGCATTTGTGATCCAATACCTACCATCCAGAAGACACGGTGTCTACGGTTTTAATTTCCTACAGAATTATCATCTAGCTACTGAGCATGGCAAGTTGAACAAAAGAATATTCCTCTCCCGTGTTCGCACTTAGTCTTCGCGCGTTACTATTGGAGATAGAAGACGATGGTGTAGAAAAGGTTAATGAAGGCCAATATAATGGAGGTAGATGAAGGTAAATGAAGGCTATTGGAGGTAGATGAAGGATAATGAAGGTGAGCGGAGGTGGATGACAGTGTATGAAGAGGCCCTGATAGGCGGGCTTTAGTCGTCCCTTGTCCCCAAAATTCCGGGGGCAGTTATCCCTTATCCCTAAAATTACCGAGACAGCTATCCCTAAAATTGCCGAGACTGTTATCCCTAAAACTGGGTCAAAACTATGTCAGTTATCCCTTATCCCCATAATTATCTAATCAATGATCCCTTATCCCCAAAGTTATTTTGCTCCCTAAAACCCCCAAAAGGGCCTCAATAAACAATATATTCAACCCCAATCTCTCCCTGCCAGAGAGGTAGTAGGCGCCATTTTGATTTGTGTTTCTTGGCTGGCTAGGATATCGACAAGAATCTGCTTTCATCGAGAAAGTTAAGGTGAATCCTTGCTTATTAGGGGATATATAAGATTCGTTATTGTTGTTATTACGATTTTGTTTTGTCATTTTGCTCTTCTTGTTAAATTTTGAAGGTGTTTATATTGTTGTTTTCCCTGCAATCTGTTTTACATTTCATACAGCTGATCGACACTTTATTCGAACCGGTTCTGTTGAGAGCCTTGTTTTATATATTTTTGTGGGGTGTTCCTCAGAATTGAACGGCGCTGATGAAGCCAAAAGTACAGAGGAAAATGTACTTTCAGCTTTACACGTACAGCTTACGAACCATAAACACCGGCAACACCCATTTCATGTAAACCTTAAATACTAGTAATTCTTAAGTCATCACTAAAACTGCCGCCGCTGTTAAGCAACAACCGATATATTTTCTTTGTTCCACCTAAAACTTGCATGTACATGTAAATTGACAACTGCATCATCGTGGAAATTATGGAGGTTGGGTGCCTGGGATGTCCAAGTTATTAAACGGCTTCTACTGGAGGCCGGCCAGCCAGCCAGCCCTGGACTAAATGACACTCCCATGGCTGGCAATCCCCGCAACCTAGCCATGAGCCTCCAAGCCAGGTACACAGGTACCCATCATACTGACAAGCAGTGGAGAAAGAGGGAGGGAAAGTGGGACTTGATGTGAACAGACACACAGCAGCATGGAATCCATTTGTTGTTCAGATCTGTAGGTCGAGTGAGCTCATAGAGTGGCTGTACTTTTGTGTGTTTCAGACAACATGACTGATTCTAAGTACTTTACCACCACAAAGAAAGGGGAGATTTTTGAGCTCAAGGCAGAGCTTAACAGTGACAAGAAAGATCGAAAAAAGGAAGCAGTCAAAAAGGTCATCGCAAGTATGACTGTTGGAAAGGATGTCAGGTGTGAAAATAAGAAATTTTGGTTCCAGTTAATTATGTGACATACACCCTACTTAGGTGATATTTAAGCAATAGACCACACATGCGAGATGTCAGAAGAACGTGAGAAGAATTCGTAATTCACAAGTTGCACGTGTGTGATTTACTTGTAACATCCCAAGTGGTTTATCATGCCATTAAACGATAGAAATGTGTGGTTTATTGCTTTCATTTAATAATCTAGAAGATTATAATGCAAATAAATAAATTGATAATAAGGTGTGCCAGATTCCTGTGTTACTGGTGCAACAAGCCATGGCTGATTGACCAATCAGAGCACATGCATTTGTTTTGTTATCATGTAATATTGATAGCAGTAACTAAATTACAGCTGGTAACTTAGCTTCTTGTTTCTATTTTACACCAGT
>BLFK01000991.1:1040113-1042613 GCA_014634185.1 Astreopora myriophthalma | reverse complement strand
TGCTGCAGAATTGCTGGAGTCCTTTTTGGAAGGTTTTCAAGATGAAAACTCACAGGTACTGTCTGAAAACATCTCTTTAGCTCTGTACGCTAATGTCCATTTCAAATCATTTGACATTCTCAGAGGAGCTGTTCCTTAATCTTATTCCTTCCTGTCAGCATGCAAATGGTAAATTATCTTTGAAAGAAACAAATTTCCCCAGAGCACAGTCACAGGGTTTGTAATGGGAAAACAAACAACAAAGATAAAAGGTCTACAAAAAAGTTCTATTTAAAACTCCAAGTTTTTATTTGTCAGCTAGTATTTGGGTCATGTAGAGTAATGCAGTTGTCAAATGCCAGGTATTATATTGCCAGTGTAGAAAGTTGTCAGAGATTGCTTACCATTGTTTTATCAAAAAATTGCTGTCATTTTGGTTGGGATGTAAATGATGAAGCTTTAACTTTGATGTTCCCAACTGGAAAAATTCCCAAAATTTATGAAAGTCTGAAAAGCTGGTCCAAAATTTCCAACAGGAATTTGCATACAGTCTCGTTGCATTCCAGATTCTCTCAGTATATGTACTTAATTGGAGTGAATTGTGTAATTGGTATGGAGTCAACTCCAGTGGAATTCTCCACCCAGTAGTTTTTGCTTAGTTTTGACCAAACCAACTACCCTTGTACAGTAATATTGGTAAAGAACCACAAAGTTGTCAGAATGCTCAGAGACACATCACCGATCATGGTTGTTTTGTGTACAGGTGCAACTGCAGCTCCTGACATCCATTGTGAAGCTGTTCTTGAAGCGTCCAACTGACACCCAGGAGCTGGTCCAGCAGGTTCTAAGCTTAGCAACACAGGACAGCGACAATCCAGACCTGAGGGATAGGGGATACATTTACTGGAGACTTCTGTCTACTGACCCAGTAGCTGCAAAGGTGGGCGTAGGCTTTGTGTTATCCACTTGGTAACGTTGTACTTAAATAACATCATCATTGTCGTTGTCGTTGTCATCGTCATCATCATCGTATTTACAGATTGTTATAGCACATTTTGCTGGAAGTAATTCACTTCCCAGTAATGAAATATAAAAAGGGGAAAATTGCAGAATAATAAGTGTAAATGCAGCATCTTGTCGTAATAATATTAGAATAGGGTAATTTTAAAAAAAGTGTTAAAAAAGAGCCCTGAAAGTATTTACCGGGGGAAAAAACAGCATCAGTAGTTGGCAGACAGTTTCCTTCTCATGGCTTATCATGCAATGTATGGTTTAACAATTTTTCCTGGTTCAGAATTTTTAAAGCAGTTGAACTTTTATTTACCATTGTTTTTAGATTCATAATTATCTCTCAGATAGTATGTGTGCTATGATTGGCCAATTTATCGGGCCATACTCTAAATTTCAGAGTGTGCTTTCCTGTTCGATTCATTACCAAGAGATAATTATAGTAAATACCTTACTAACCTAGTTTTCTCGGGCCCTACTGTAAGTTTTCTTCCTACTGTAAGGCTCCTTGTTTTTTTCCAGATCAATTCATGGCCTTTCTGCTTTGCATTCAGGCCATAAATTGACCTGGAGAAAACGGGGGCCGTAACTTGCAGTAAGGCCCTCGAACTCGGTTAGTAAGATTTGTTACCATAATCTGGAACAATGGAACATGAAAAGAAACTAGCTTAAAAATTCTGAACCAGGAATAAATTTGAGCACAGCATATGCATATCACAAACCAAACACGAGGGCAGAACTCTGGTGAACCTTAAAATGAGGTTCTCAGATCTGGTTCCATGTTTCTCTATTGCATTCCTAGGAAGTTGTGCTGGCAGAAAAACCACTGATATCAGAGGAGACGGATCTCCTGGAACCGACCCTGTTGGATGAGCTTATCTGTAACATCTCCACACTAGCCTCTGTCTACCACAAGCCACCAAGCTCATTTGTTGAAGGCCGCACTGCGGCAAGGAGATTCACTCTGCCTCCAAGAGCTGAGCCATCACCAGGTATTTGTGCATCTCCTTCTTTATCATCATCATCATCATCCTCTTAAATGATTAATAGAATAACAGGGTCTGTTCCTAGAACAGGGACAAAGGCTTCACATATGTCAAGTCTGTACATGGCCACCAACCACCACCCCTGTACACTGTATGTGGTCAACCAACTAGTTCAGCTCCAAAGTTATCTTGGGTGACCAGTTACTGTATTAATTTTACTTGTATATCCATTTTCATGTCTTATTGTCCAAATGTAGTAATGCTTTACAGTACAAATAAAGGTTTTGTTGTTGTCTTCAAACATGAAAAAGTCATGCTTGTTTATGTCACAAGCTGCACTCTGAAGCTTAAAGACCTATCTTCCACATAGAGCTGTTACCTCAATTGCAGCATTCTACTGAACTCTACGCTCTCCATACAGTGCCTCTGTTTCTTTACGAGCCCTTTTGCTTATTTGAACTGAGTTGACCCTATCCAATATTCCCAGGACCTATGTATAATTGAAGGGCTCTGAGCAAAAACATCTT
>BLFK01000991.1:1002337-1036144 GCA_014634185.1 Astreopora myriophthalma | reverse complement strand
TCCTCCTCCTCCTCCTCCTCCTCCTCCTCCTCCTCCTCCTCTTTAATGATTAATAGAATAACAGGGTCCATTCCTAGAACAGGGACAAAGTCTTCACATATGTCAAGTCTGTACATGGCCACCAACCACCAGCCCTGTACACTGTATGTGGTCAACCAACTAGTTCAGCTTCAAAGCTATTTTGGGTGACCAGTTACTGTATTAATTTTACTTGTATATCCATTTTCATGTCTTATTGTCCAAATGTAGTAGTTGTAAACTTCGTAATGCTTTACAGTACAAATAAAGGTTTTGTTGTTGTCTTCAAACATGAACATGCTTGTTTATGAGTCACAAGCTGCACTCTGAAGCTTAAAAACCCATCTTCCACATAGAGCTGTTACCTCAATTGCAGCATTCTTCTGAACTCTACGTTCTCCATACAGTGCCTCTTTTTCTTTACGAGCCCTTTTGCTTATTTGAACTGAGTTGACCCTATCCAATATTCCCAGGACCTATGTATAATTGAAGGGCTCTGAGCAAAAACATCTTCAGTGGGCATGCTCAAATTTTGCCACAACAAACAGCAATTATTTAAAATTGTCGGTGAATTGCCCATGATTTTGCAAAATGACTGAAAACTACGCAAAAGTCCCCTAGGACACTTTTCCCCCAGATCTTTTCAATTATGGTGGTATTCTAGGAAGAATTTGGGTGCTGGTCAATGTTAGGGCTGTTATGTGGTTACAGTTGGAGTAAATCACATTGTTTTTTTTTAGGTGTGTTAGTGTGTGTGTTAGTCTTGTCTATGTGTGTGTGTGTTTGTGTGTGTGTCTGCATGTGTGTGTGTGCGTGCGTGTATTCATGTGTGCAAGTCTGGTGTGGTTGTTCCTGATGTACTTGAGCAATTTCAACTGGGCAATGATGTGTTAATGTTAAAAAACAGTGGAGTAAAACCACACTGGAATGTTTCCATTCCTTCCAGGAGCTGAGACTGAGGAAGCAGCACCAACTCCCCAACCCGTCGCTGCAGCCCCCCCTGTTGCCGCCCCTGCTGCGGCACCCCTTGCTGCTGCACCCCCTGCTGCGGCACCATCTACTGACTCACTCCTGGGTGATCTGCTGATGGACATTGGGCCTGCTCAGCCTGTCCCTGCTTCAAGTATGGCTCCAATGCAGCAAGGAGGTAAATTTAAAATTTTCATTAAGAGCTTCATCAAATGTAAACAAATGCAGTTAAGAAATCAATGACAGTTTTCCATTGTTTGTACTCTTGTAAGCCATAGAAATGACAACATAAAAATGTTAACATAAAAATGTTCTGTCATGTCTTTAGTCTCTAAGAGTACAGACTGTGGAAGATTAAGTGGGTGGCATGGTGAAAGCAAAAGACGTCATTTTTTATCTTCTGTACTCTTAAAGACCATAATATCTCTGGACCAAGGAGTGTGCACAAATTTTGACAGTTATTGTAAAATCGTTGATAACAAGTCAACAATATTGTTACAGTGTAGATAGAAGGTACACATGAAAAATCATTTTGTAATCCACAGTATGTTGTTTGAGAGATTTGGGTGTCAATTTGTTTTAATTTGGGGATGATTGACATGTCACTCATTTGGGGGGGGGGCGCAAAGCTGTAGCAAGGCTTTGTGGATGGTGAAAATTACAGTGAACAACTAAAGGGCTTTATGCATAACTGTTGTGACTTTTTTGTGTGTGTTTTGGTCAAATTGTGGCCAAATGTCAAGCAATAAGGGGTACCTAATGGACTCTGGCAAGTTGTACGAAAAAACCTGAGTGCATATTAAGGAGCAAAGCTAAGAGGAAAAATTTGTTTGGGTCACTTTTCATCCTGTGGCTTTCATTAGTGTGTGCGTGTGCATACAACATGCGACAGTTCACTGTGAAAGTTAGCTGCTCTTTGTTGCTGGAAATTTGTCCTTTTTTTCCCTTGGTAACAAAATAAAAGACCGTTGTGCATACAGCCCTTAAGTTGACTTGACAGGCAGCAGAATTCATCAGTTGTGTGGTTGCACTCGAAATCCTTTATGGTGCAATAAATTATGTAGGTTATGTCTGTGTGGGTCTGTTAATATTTGATTTTGCCATCTGTAGCTCCAGGAGGTGGTGTCATGGATCTGCTGGGAGAAGATTTCAGTGGTCTGCAGGTAAACAGCATGTGTATTGGACCCAAATATATTACTTAAAAGAACATTGCCATGCCTTAACTATTTGTATTGATGCTAGGTATGCTTAGTAACTATTTGTATTGATGACCTGATAGCTGGTCTGCATAGCAGGCGTATTTTCCAGCAAGTTAGTGCTAAAATTCTGATCAAGCGTTTTGGTCAGCATTTTGGATCGGCAAGACTGAGGGAAGCATGGAGCGAGTAACAAAATGATAAACCAGTGAAGGGGAGGGGGGGGGGAGAAAGGAATAAATTTTATATAAAATATTTTTCTATCCCATCCCCCTCCCCCTTCATTCTCACTACCACCTCACTAGTGCAGTTTCGTTACTCGCTTCATGCTTTCCTCAAACTTACCAATCCAATATGGTGACCAAAACACTCAATCGGAATGTTTAGCCAGGGTTCTCCTGAAATTTCATAGTAGTAGGATAAAAGATTAAAGTTGGTGGCAAGTTCCCGTTTACATGTATTGTATCAAGGCGCGGTGTGCCCAACACGCAGTGATGATGCTGCATGTGTGTTGGGGGGGGGGGGGTGCTGGAGACCTCCCCCTGGGAAAAGTTTGAATTTGAAGAGTCTTTAAAATGCGTTTCAGCATATTTTGAACCGCTGCATATTTTTCTCATCCCCTTACAGTTTTCTTATGTTTCTTGGTGTGTTTTACATATTTTTGCATTTTCCAGCTTGGAGGTGGCCCCAGTCCTGCTCAACCTCCCATGGCAGGGGGCCTGGGTGATCTCTTCAGCCTGTCAGGGGGAGTTGGTATGCCAGGAGGAATGTACTCAGCTCCTAAACAGGTCAGTCAGGTTTTGGTTAATTTATGCAGCTCTTTTACTCTGTGAAAGGGAACATTTGAAGGTGTTACAGTACCATAGCATGGCCATGGATTGGAGTCCTGTTCAAGACTGGATTCCCCCCCCCCCCGGCTTTTGTGCAACTGCTTTCTGACATTAACATTTAAAGGTTGTGTTCAGCCCTTTTTCTACATTCTTAATAGGAACTTCTTAAAACCTCTCTAATTACATTACTTCTCTATCTTGGAAAACTCTGCTATAAGTAAAACTACAAGTTGTCGGTTTGTTTTGTGTGCTTAGGTGTGGCTAGTAGCTGCGAGAGGGAAAGGAGCTGAAGTGGCAGGTTTGCACTGATTTGTTTGTTAGAGCGGTTTTGAATATTGACTGTCATAAAACCAAAACCAAAGAGCCAATTACAGACTAAGCCAATCACGTGCAGAAGGAAAAACACCTTCCAGCCAACCACAAAATAAAGTAATTCACTACTTGGTTTTACTAGCCAATCAGAACGCAAAGTATGTCGAGGCAGCCGGCGCCACGCGCCAAGGGCGGGAAAACGAGAGTGACAAAGTCGCTATTGGTTTCAGTTTTGCATCTGATTGGTTGAAAAGTTCGCGCAATTTTTTTGATCCAATCAGAAAGCAAACCAAAATCAATGAGCGCATTGTTCATGTGATATTCTCGTGATATTCTCTTAAACAGTTTTGTTGCTCAGTAATGTGTTGTTCAGCATAGCCTCACGAGCTCTAATCCTTAGGAGAATGAGACTTTTATTCATGTCGGTATTCCCCATAGAAGTGCCTAATTAAGTAAAGTAATTTTTGCTTTGGGATAACGAGACCCTTTTTTGCGATCGGGTCAGGAACATTTTCTCGTCGTCAAGGACAGCTCTACATGGATCTGACCTTCGCCAACAAGGCTATGCAAGCTATGGGCCAGTTCGCAATTCAGTTCAACAAGAACAGGTAAAAAAAAAACACACACATCTTTCCCACTGTGATAATCTTATTGTTGCTTTGTGATTTATTGAGAGCGAAAGTATTGATTCTCAGTTCCTTACCTTCCCTTTTGAAATCGCCTGCTAATCCCCCCCCCCCCACCCCCAAACAAAATCTCGAGACACGTTTCAAGAAAAATTTCCCAGTGTAACATAGGCTATATGAAAATAGTTAGTTTTCGTTCATATGAAAAGTAAACTAAGATTTCGCACTGGGACTCGCTTTGAAAAATAGGCTGAAGGGAACTCGAAAGAGCGCTTTGTGGCTAAGCGTACAATTTAACATTTTTAACCATAGTGTCTTTTGTAATATTGAATCGTTTGTGTTTCAGTTTTGGTCTGACTCCAGCCTCGCCGCTCAACATCCCAACTCCACTGCTCTCTAATTCAAAAGCAGAGACCTCATTGCCCGTGAACACAAGTATGTATCAATATGCGCCACTTGTAACCAAAATTTTCCATTGAAGGAAGCAATTCTCGTTTAACTGCAGACTTTTTCCGCGCAAAAGTCGCGAGGTGTAAGTGGGGTGGGGGGATTGGGGGGGGGGGTTCTTCGCTACCCTCCCTTCCCCCTTTCCTCCGAATTATCGTCTCTGTACCAGCCAACAAAAGTGAGTGAGGCCTCTGTAGACACGCGCTCTTGCAACGCTGTCTGTAAAAGAGGCTTTTGTAAAATCAGCCCGGCTGGACAGCTAGCTACTCTTCCACTATAAACAATAGTTTCAATTGTTTGCTTTCCGTTCGTCGCAGATGGACCCGTTCAACGCATGGATCCTCTGAACAACCTTCAGGTGGCGGTTAAGAACAACATCGACGTGTTTTACTTCAGTTGCACGGTGCCGTACAACGTGTTATTCGCTGAAGATGGGCAGATGGGTAAGGCAAATCTTGATAAACTTAAATTATTATCATCAGTTAAACCCTCCTTCGGACAGTTTCTTATAATTTCTGTTTTTCTACCGTTGTGCAGACCGCAAGGTGTTTCTGGCAACTTGGAAGGACATTCCTGCTGAGAACGAAGTGCAGAATCAAATCTCAGATGTCAATTACTCGTCAGGTACGTACGAGAAACTGCAGCCGTTTGCAGCAGTACCAGATTGGCTAGTAAAGGGATTTGTTAGATTTTTTATGTGAAAGTTAATCCTAACTGGTGTCATTTTACAGCAAAAATTCCCTTGAATTTTCACGTGCTGGTGACTCTGGTCGATCTTGGCCAACCTCTAATCTAGACTCTTCCTTTTTTCGTCCTTGTCGTCGAGAGAGAGACCCTGCTCGCAGCTGGTCACATGCCCGACCACTCAAATTCTGGGTGATTTAAAAAACAGTTAAGGGGTAGGATTGGTAGAGTTGTGATATGGTTGCTGCGAAAAACCAACATCCCATCCCCTTACCTGTGATGTCGTGATCTGACCAGCTGCAATCCGGGTCATAGAGAAAAAGCCTAGACTAGAGGCAGGGGCCTGGCGACCAATTATGAAAAATGGCGATAAAAGTAATAGTAATAGTCTACGGGCTCGTGCAATTTTTTGTAGTAAAATTTACTTGTGCTTATTTATTCCAAATTGCACTCGAAATCATTTGATTGCCAATACAAATCCTGGTTATGCTTTCATGGTGGGTAATTTCTTGATTTGGGGCCTTTTTAATTTATAAGAATTTATGACTGAGATTGCGATGGTTAAGTCTTGCGTTTCTAAAGAGTTAGAGCAGTTTTCACTTGAGTGTCGAAAATAATGACGGGATTGCCATGGTACTGGTTTTGGTTTACTTTATGATTGGTCAAAAAACTAGCGCGAACTTCTCAACCAATCAGGCGCAAAATTAAACCAACTGCGACTTGGTCGCTCTCGTTTTCCCGCGCTTGGCGCTGGCTGCGTTGAGTTGCCTTGTGTTGTGATTGGCTAGTAAAACCAAGTCGTAAATTACCTCAGTTTGTGGTTGGCTGAAAGGTGGATTTCCTTCGTTACGTGATTGGCTCCTGTAATTGGTTTGGTTTTGGTCCTAAGACAGTCAATTTAAACAATAGATCGTTTTCACTCACGTGACCAACGGCCATATTGATTTATTGAAACAAAAGGAAATATTTGCTTAAAAATGAAGTTCAATTCCCCGAAGATTGTTTAGGTACACCAATATGGCTGCCGTTTCTTTGTTTAGGTACACCAATATGGCCGCCGTGACGTCATGTGAAAACGATCTGTCAAGGATAAAAATGGCGCTATTAAAGATTAACGTTTCGATAGTTCCATGCTATCATTTTCAGTGTAGCTATCGAAGCGTCAATCTTTAATATCGCTCATTTTTATCCTTAATTGCTTAACAAAAACTTCGGTTATTAGTCAATTTAAAACTCCTCTAATTTGAAAACCTCTCTATTGTAATAAATGAGTTTACAAGAAGTGCGATGACTCCTTGATGTCCACCGGGGTCTTTTTGTTTCTTTTCAGATGTTGCACAGTCAAAACTCTCCGCCAACAACGTTTTCACCATAGCCAAGCGGAACGTGGAAGGCCAGGCAAGGAACACTGTTCATTGCTATTTTGATTTTTGATGCCATATACTCGGGAAAATCCGAATACTTCAAACAGGAGTCGAACCTGTGGCTATCCGACAATTTGATCGAATGTCCTACAACTGAGCTGATGGAGATTCTTGAGAGCTAGGCCACGTTTGCCACTCGAGGGTGACAAACGTGATATATATTGCCAGGACGAAATATAGTATTCTCGTTGTAAAGGAGAAGGTGAACTGTATTTAAGCTTAACTGTAAATAATGAAGTGCCTTCTGAGATCTACTGGGAGCGCGCGGTGTGTTTTGCATTGCACCAATTTCTTCAACACAGTTTCCTCCAAATCAAAAAAAAGGCAATCGCAATCACGGATTGTGTTTGTCGGTTCCGATTAACACGATGGGTAATCTCTCGCTCACTTAAGTGTGTTTGGGTTTTCTGTAGGATATGCTGTATCAGTCTGTGAAATTCACCAACGGTATCTGGGTTCTGGCAGAGCTTAAAATGCAGCCTGGTAATCCTGTGGTGCAGGTAAGATTTTGTAGTTAATCGGGCGAGTAATTTCAAATTAGGCCTAGTGAGTAGAACTCTACTCGGTCCTATCAGGATTACATCTTGTGACAGCTACTAGCCTACTTAGCCGCAACCAGTTGGCTCAATCGAGAGTGCACTGGACTTTCATGCGGAAGGTCGTGGACCAACACTCAGGGCCTTTAAATAACTGAGGAGAAAGTGCTGCCTTTGTAATTACATCTGCATATGGTTAGACTTTCTAGTGTTCTCGGATAAGGAAGATAAGCCGGAGGTCCCGTCTCACAACCCCTTGTTCATTAACTCTGTGGGACGTTAAAGAACCCACACACTATTCGCAAAGAGTAGGGCAAGCTGTACCCGGTGTTGTGGTCTGACCTTGAGGTGATATACCTCGCATGGGACTTAGGGTCCCGTTCGTATATCACCGTGCACTTCTGTGCAAAAGCTGTAAAAAAACAAAAAACAAAAACAAAAACCAATCACTTTACAGGCGCGGATCCGGATTTTTTAATGGGGGGTGGCTAATATGGTGGGAAAGAACTCAAAAACGAGGCTCAATTTTTCGCGTTGCTTCCGGCCTACTATCATTTCCGTTTTCGGCCTTGCTGGCTTCACAAGGTTTTGGGTACCCACGTATTTCTATATTTTTTGGGACCCATTGGGACCCATGCATGTATTTCCTTGTTTTCACTTATTAGATTTTTATGGTGGGCTTCTCCGAAGGGGGGTGGCTAGCCACCCAATCCACCCCTCCTGGATCCGCCCCTGCTTTAGTGAACTAAGCAACTTGAGAAGTAACTATTAATGAACTTTTATTTAAGTGTCAATTGATTCGCTGCACTGCAAAATCAACTCAAATCAAATGCTGATTTGATTTGAAGTCAAACCTCTCTCCCAGGCTCTCTCTTCCTCCAAGGGGATGGAAAGAGGAGAGTCCCTGGGAACGAGATTGTTGCGAACTGACCCTTGCAAAGTAAGCTTAAAATAAATAGGGAGCTTTAGCAAGGAGGACGGCAACGAAAACGTCGCCACAAAAAAGGAAGTCGCGTCATTGTAATTACTTCGCTTTCGATAGGTAAATTGTGTGTCTGTTTTCCAAGAATGAAAGTGGTTTGAACAGCGTTCAACTGAGTTTGGAGAGAGAGAGAAAAACTCATGGTCGTGTGTTGACGTTATCCCCAAGCCACTGGTTTTGGTCATTTGAGTTTGACGTTGTCCTTTCGCAGACGATGGCAAAGAAAAGTACCAATTCAATCTGATCGAAGTTCAAAGTAGGGAAGGTTAATAAGTAGCTCATGCTCTAAATATTTCCTTTTTTTTTTCCGTCTTGGCTGTAGTTGTCCCTGAAGACGCGAGCTATGGATGTGGTGATGGGTGTGCAAGCAATGTACGAAACTATTCTTCACAACTGAAGTGACCAAGAATACGCCAACAAGCCTCCGCTTCAACAAACCACAAACGAACAAACACATAATGCATAAATCTTAGAAGAGAGTAAAACAAATTGCAATAATATTAAACTTCAAAACTGTTTTGTCGTCTGTCGTGTTCTCCTGCAACAGAGGCCCGTGGCGGGCATGTGGTACAACTGATAGCTTTCGTTAAGGATATTTCGAAATCTATTTATTTTGAAATGTATTCTTTTTCGGCTGTTATTCCAAATGTGAAGAAATGCGCCCTTAGAAACTCGTGCGCTATTTTCACTCCAGCGCCTGCGCAATATTAGAAATCCACGCAACATTCCCTATTACTGAACTTTATGCACACTCGTAAACCCATGCACGTTACCTCATTTAATTTACGCGACGATGGAAACACAGTGTAAGGTGTTCTCGTAAAAAAATGTTGCTAATGTGTCTCCCAAGTGGTACGTATTGGAGCACCGAAGCATTTGTGCATGTGCAATGGCAAAGGAAAACAAAAGACAAAGCCAGTGGTGGTATCCCTGGACATCTTTGCACCAAGACGATAATCCCCGCCGGAGACTTCGACTCGCGGACTTTCGGATACATATCCCCGACAGGCAGTGATGGAGAGAGAAGCTGGGCCCTCGATCATATGAAATCCCGTGTTTTTCTGCAAGTACGGAAGAGTTTTGTATTTTATACACTTGGGATTAGGCTTTATTTGGAGTTGTTTTATTTCCTTTTGTTTCTTGCAGGAAGAGCCTTAATATTCCTTTGTTTCCATTCAAATTATAATAAGCCCTTCTTGCCTCGTTCTTCTGCTCAACTGTTCAAAATAACATGTTACCTTGAACGAAGCAAGAAGTGCCAATTTGAATGCAAACAAAGGATGTTAAAATGGCTCTCGTTTTGGAACGAGGAGTATTCTTTATATACCAAATCGGCTAACTCAATGTTGTACCCAAGTTCTTTGGGCATAAAATGTTTTGTTCCAGGTATTCCCATGTCATTTAAATGCGAATGCCACATTATAACGCAAATACAATAAACAAAGAATCTTAACCCCGGGAGATCAGAATTGGGTACAACATTGCGTTAGCCGATTAGGTCTATTCTATTCGAGACTCAGCGAAAACTCGGGGAAGTTTATTTCCGGCTAGCCACCAAGCAAAGGTTACATCATTTGTTTTCCGTGGGTTCATAGCTTGCGCTGTGTGCCCGGGGTTTTCGCTTGGACGGACAATAAAAATTGGCTTGTACTCGGAGAAGTCTCGGAAAAGTCAGGGAGTTTTTGCCGACCGTGTGGTAACCCCAACAAATAGCAACAAAATTCTAGCATTATTCTTTACTTCTACGGTTAAGGAAAAAATGCGTTACAATTGTTTTGTGATTCCTACAGAATCAATATGTAAATGCAGGACAGCGACATGAAAAGCCAGGTCTCCTGTAAACGCCAGACCACGCCCTCTGCGGCATTAGTTGGTGGTGGTGTAGTCCGACGCGGAGGGACAGCAACCAGCCTCTTACCCCCGACCACATTCATCACCATCCCGTGTAGCTTTCGGGTAGAGGTGTCGATGATGGCAACGGAGTTGTTTGCAGAAGCAGGTGACACCAGCCAACGCCCTGACGCAGCCAAGGTACGTGACACAGAGTGCATACCTGACCTGGAAAACACATTTCCTGCACCTTCAATGTAGCTCACAGGACTACCGGATTCGAGCTGGTCGAGGTCTAACACAGCTATCTTGTCGCTGTAGACAAGAGTGATGTAAGCAAGGTAGCCGTCTTCCTGGCCAACCTTCTTGACAAAAACCAGCTGACTAACGCCAAAGGGGATGTCAAGCGTGGATTTCAGAATTGGAGCGCTGTACTTGTCATGGATAAGCAGAACATAGACCTTACTGTCACGAAGAAGGTTTGTGGTCTCGTTGAGGGATTTGTATATTGTAACGATGAAGCGCCCATCAGGTGAAGCGTATGGCTTTCCAGTGAAACTCCACTTCTGAACAACCACGTTCTTGGTGAGGTCCATCTCCAGAAGTGCCACAGCTCTGCGGGAAGCAAAGCACTCGACGAATGCGTGTTTGTTAACAGAGCTGTAAGCAAAGTTGAACGTTCCTGAACAGCCTTGGCTGGAAACATTAACGAATCCTATGTATGACTTAGTATTGAGGTCGAGTCGATGGAGACCTGGGTTGTCCATGTGAGTAACGTAACCAACGATACCATCGTGGAACTGTTGGTCAGCATACATGTAGCCGTGGGTCCACCCTACATAAGCATCGATTTAGACATATAGAGAGGTTTTCAACGGAACTTTCCTGCATTCCTCCCAGTCCCCCACGGTAAGTTATGGAACGAGGCTGGCGTGGATAAAATTCGAAATGGCGGGAAAATGTTTGCTCCAGCCATTTTGAATGTTATCCACCCCAGCCTCATTTCATAACTTACCGTGGGGGACTGGGAGGAATGCGGGAAAAGGTCTATTGAGTGTAACTATAGAGCCAGTCACGTTCCAAAGGAAATACACCCTTCAATCAACCACACTGAAATCGAAGTATCTCACGATTTGGTTTTACTAACCAATCAGAGCGCAAAGCAAGTAAAGGCAGCCGGCACCAAGGCGGCGGGAAAACGAGAGTGACTTAGTCGCAATTGCTTTTAGTTCCGCATCTTATTGCGCAAGTTTTTTGAAGTCATAGAGCAAACCAAAAGCAAAGAAAGAGCGTAATTACTTTCGACACTCAATTGAAAACTGACTGCTTTAAAATTAGGTACGAAAACTGTTTCGGAAATCATAGCTGGAATGAAACACTGTTGGGAAGTTCTGGCCGAAACGAGGGGGGTCGGGTGGGAAGTTTAATGTCCCCTGTTTGAATTAAAATCAAAGCTCGCTGTGTCGCATCTTCATTGGATTGCTTGTCACTGTCGATATACAAGGAAACAAAAGCGTAATCTCTTTCCCAGGGTCTCTCTTCTTCCCGTTCCCTCTCGCTCCGGGGTCGGGAAGAGACACCGTCGTAATGCGGTTGACGAGACTGGCAAACTAACCTGGATTTACGTGTGCCTTGATGGCCTTGTGAGTCTTCTCCAGTTTCCCCGCGACGTTAATGACATCAAAGGTCGATAGACCCCACGAGTGCACCCACACCTCCTCCAACCAAGATAGGTAATACAGATCGAAAGGGTAGGCTTCGGTGGCAATAGTCTCGACAACCTTCAACGGCGAAGTCAGACAAAGCAAAACACATTTATGCAGGAATATCGATTTCAGCCTACAGTCGGAACTCAACGAATAAATTAAATTTCATTGGTTCGTTCCTTCGTTCGTTGGTTCCTTCGTTCTTTCCTTCGTTCGTTGATTGGTTGGTTGGTTGGTTCGTTCGTCACTCACCATTCGTTAATTCCTTTTATAAATGATGTTTATTCCTTTTATAAATGATATTTATTCCTTTTATATGGAGTAAATGGGTTTATGCACTGGTTCTGGAACGTCCGGTTATAACAAGATCCGGTATGCTCAGGATGACGACATCAAAGCATATGGACAGAAATCATGTGACTGCAGGCCTCTTCGGCCTCCATCTTTTTCCTGACATAACGTGCTACTTTCTTTTTTCCCTCCGTCAAGTGCATAAAAGAGATTTTCCCGCTTAAAATTTACAGTTTTTCGCAGTGGATAAGTGTACGTCATACGGGGTTAAATTTTTTTGTTTGCATTCACCGGACCAGAAGCCGAGTTTTCAGTTTTAACCGAAGTAAAAGAAAGGTTAAAGTCGTCGAGAGCCTTTCTGGGAAACATTTTGCGAAGCTGGTTTGTTGATCGATTTATCACCCCGTCCATTTGCTCCATCAAAACTGCCATCCGTCAATTTACTAGGCATTTACCGTGTGCGTCTTTAAACTGCTTCTGTTTTACATCATTTGAACGATCAAATATTTACCTCTCTTTTTCGCACATCAATGACATGAACGCGTTTCCCAGGACTGTCACTGAAGAAAAGTAGATCATCTCTCGCCAAAATCCCGTATCCAAAAGAACAGTTTTTTCTGTTAAAATAATAGGGGAAATACTAACATCAGGTGCGGCAGCACAGCATCTTTCTAGTACGCTTTCGTCGGGGGAAAGGGGAAAGGATAGAGTCCACTTTCCAGGGGGAGAAAAGACAACCTCGTTCCCAGGAGAAGGCAACCAACCACGTTTCCATTAGCTTGTTCCAGGCTCCCAGGTAGCGAATCGAGAAAACTGCATGGGAGCTGGAGTCGAAGCAAGGCCCACGCTTTTTCCGCGCACATGCAGTTTTTTCGATTCGCTTTCCCGACTATTTGGGAGCCTGGAACAGGCTACGTTTCCATGCAGGAAAAGAAAAGCAATTTTCTTCTCAGTTTCCAGGGGAACACAAAAAATTTGGTTTCCTTTGCATATTTGGCTTCCCGTGAATACTGAATGCATTACCTCGAGTATCGGTTATTTGATTTTGTACACACGCCGTCTGGTCCGATCTTGGACAATACCGTTTTGTTCTCTGGATCTATGACGTAAATGGCCTCCGATCCAAAGACATAAAACACAGTTCTTTCGTCATCAGAAAGCGGCTTAGCTTCACCAACACTGCAACAAACTGACGGTATATCAAACAAAAGAGGGAAATAAGAAACAGTAGGATGGGTAAACGAAGCACATGAAGGAAAAACTCCCATGATATTTTTTCCCGCATGGTTGCTCTCGCCCCAAGTTTTTCATCAGGCCCTGTTCACTTGGAGAAAACTTGTCCCAGGTAGCTGGCGGGACTGTTGGAGGCAAAGAACAATCGGCGAAGCCGCGCGGAGAATGGAGAGGGGCACCCCTCACAGCGCCCCTCCCCATTCTCCGCTCGTCATTTGTGATTTGCCTCCATCTCCGTGCAGCTTCGCTTGAACGGTGTCTGACCCGCCCATCCAAGTTACATCGCTGGGCGAGCCAACTTTTCATGCACTTCCTATAAAAGCGCGGAGAACCGTTTACATGAAGCAAATTAAGTTGGCCCGGCTACAAGGATCACTGAAGAGCATCCGACCTGTGCTGCGGAAGTCGTAGCTTCGATTCAGTTGTCCTTTCGCCCGTTGCCAAGCAACTCACATACCAAGAGTCGCTGAAGTTGACTCGGCTGCGAGGGCGACCCTCTCACCTGGGACAACTTTTCCCCTTATAAACGGGGCCTCGGAGTTATGACATGTGGCAAAGTTCTGATGCCAAATGTGCGAATGTACATGTATGTAAATATAAAGTGTAAAATAGCTCAAACTAAGGCAGATTACCTCTTAGCTACACCAAGTCTAATTGATGAGATAAATAACAAAAGATACATTTATTAAAAAGCAATATGTAAGGAAAATTTTTATAAAAACTATTCGAATTGGCAAAAAGCCAGACATAAAATTGCAACAAATCAAGTTCCTTTTTCAGCGGCCGTTGGCCCACCAAGAGTTCAATCGCATAAAAAAATCACTCCAGACAAAAAGGCTGTCAGACTTGGCGCTAACCCAAGACTGGTAAAGTAAGCCATATATGGAACACATCCTCCTTGATCCAGATAACAAGTTGCTTCCTCAACATAATGCGCATTATCTTGCACTGAGGTTAAAGCCGTCCTATTCCACGACTCACAGTACGTGGGCAATGTAGTGGCGCGGTTTTACACGAGTATGCTATATGTCATGACATCATACTAAAGTTCTTATCATCTTAACGAAAGAATCAAATTTCCGCTTGAAGAATCTAATTTTGCATGCGTTGTCGATTCAAGAAACTTGTCATGCATTTCATTCCGTGCCGAGATTAACATGAAGAACAAGAGACACGATATTTTACGCGATTCATAATCAGCAACGTTTGATACGTGCAATTGTAAAGCGACAACTTCTTGCCCAAGACATGAGGCACGGCTCTCCTACTTGTAAATTGCTCACACAACGGGCTATAGAATGTATTTCATATCACTCACGATTCTAAAGAAATTTGATAACATACCAAAGGCAACGATAGTGAAGCTTGCAAATGCAGATGATAACGAAGGCATCCCTGATATATTCGCGAGTGAATGTCAGGATCGCGTCCTATCGATTACCTTCGTCACACAAAACGCTATTTTTGCAACAGTTCGTCACGTGACCACTCTTTCATGAAAAGTCATTGATTCCTAGTAAGGCTATGTCTACACTACCGGATAGCTCTCGCGCCGTCACGAAAACATTTCGGATAGGGCTTTTGTTCCCACATAAAACGCTGATTTCGGGGCGGTTTTTGCAACGGAACGAAGCTGCGCCTCATCTTACAAGCACGTAAGTAACGTCAAGTAACGTCAAATCAGGTTTTCGTGTCACTCTTTGGAGCAGTGTGAACTGGTGGAAGTCAATAGATGGGAGCAAGGATTGGAACCCACTGAAACGGAAGGTTCTGTGGTCTGTTCTCATTTCCCTCAGCTTAGCTGATACTCTTTCTTTTGTCATAAACTCGGCTTTACTAAGATGTTCATTGGCTTGTAACTTGGCTTGTCCGGATATTTTTATGAAGGAAGTTCTTTTGTCTTTTCGTGATTTGCTTTTGTTAAACCCAACTCCAGACCTCCGATACTCACATTTAGACTTGTTCACGAGCGTACATCGAAGAAAACGTCCGTCCACAAAACTCTTTGGAAAATGTTTGTTTGTGAAATGCCCTCTTCGGCCAACTCTCCCAGGTACGATCCGTTGTTCTGTGTGAACGACTTGTTCCAACTCTGCACCAATTCTGTTCATACCAGGCCGGAGTATTTTTCATGTCGAAACGACAAGCTAACCGGTGTAGTGTAGACATAACCTCAGCCCCTTCTGCGCCTTGATTCAGCCAGGTTTCAACAAATGAAAAAGGCGGCTCAAAATATACTACCACGCAAATTTCCAGGCTCAAATCGATTAACCAGAAATTATTAGGACGTTAGAGAAGGATTTGTACGGTGGTCTTGGCTTTGTCAAAACTATAATTAGGGACACACCCCTTTGTGGTGGTTTAATCTTGTGTAAAGTTGTTCGTGTCGGTTATACAGTAGCGACCTTCAGATCGGAGTACGAGTACGACTACGAGTACGACAACGAGTACAAGTTTTCCCTTCTGAGCACGCGCACTTAAAAAAATTTCGACCTGAAAACCTAATGCGCCTGCTCAGAACGGAAAACTCGCACTTGTACCCGTACTCGTACTCCGATCTGAAGGTCGCTAGTGTTACAGCTGGCTCAGAGGTCAGCTGCGGTCTCTCCTTACTTTTCTCCTCCAGTTAGACTCCAATGATTTTTGATACAAATCCTTGCATTTTTGTAACTTTTCAAACCGCCGTTAATTTTTTTCCATAGCGGTTTGCAAGTCCGCGGAAAATTTTCTTCCTTGTTAATTTACCTTCGCTTCAGTAAGTTTAAGAAGTAAATATAACAAGACGAGTTTCTTTTGTAGTGCTTAATGTACATATCAATGTTAAAGTGGGAGGGGGGTGTGGCTGGCTATCCACGGAAATTGACTGAGAGAGCCTTCCCCTGGGTAGGTATTTTGACACGTAGGCGTTGACCCAGGGTCGGGGAATTTGACATGGCCGCCATTTTGGTAGACCGAGGAAGCCCCGTAATGTAACAATCGGTAGATTCCCGGGATGGGGCAATTTGACAATCAGTAGACGCCTTGGGGTGGTGAATTTGACTCTAGCTTCCATGAAAATGTCCGATTTCCCTGGGTCAGCCCGCCTCCTACACCCTGGGTATTAACATTGTTAGGTTCATAATTAAGGTGAATTTCCCGGTAGGGCAAATAATTCTAGCTTGTAAATAAAAGTGACGGAATTCTCTAAATTTTCAAATGGTCTTAAAATCTCGATCTTCAGTGGTGTTCGTCTGAAAATTGGCATTCTGGCTGAGTGAAAGACGATTTTTCATTTCTAGAATTATTCAAACAGCTCTAGCTGCAAGTTTACCAGCTATCAGTCATGTGACCAACTGTTGCAAATGTACCATCGCTGTCACAAAACATGCATTTGTCTCCGTCATGAACGTGTTGATTGAAGTTAGCAATTGTTACCTATTGAGTGAGGGACGCCAATCAAATGTGTGGTGTTTCCCCGTTTAATCAGCCTTGAAGCTACCACATTACCGCATTTCCTTTATTTAGCCCTCCCCAATATAATAAGCCACTAGTATCGAGGCGTGAAAAATTCAATAAGCACCAAGCCTTTATTTAGCCCTCCCCACCCCTCAATGGGTGGGGCATTTTTCCTCTATAATATATTTTCCAGAACCAAAACCTTAGCACTAGTAAACAATTATTAGACACAAAAATCTTCATTTAATTCGTTGAACCGTTTATACAGCTATAAACTATAAGTTACTGGAGTAGGAAAAGTTTTTTGTGAGCGCATCAGTCATTTGAAATGTTCGCTCGATTTTATACAACTATAATTTTTTTTCTAGTTCACACTGATTATTTCGTAAAATTTTCTGTCACATTCCAGTCGGTTGAAGAACCTTGTAACCGGAATTCGAAACTCGAATGAAAACTGCTCCACAAGATACGATTAAACCTGTCCCCAAATTGAATAGTCTACGCTGATCTCACAGTATAAGATAATCACCAAAAAGTTAAACTTGAACGTCTTCGTTACGAAAATCTAATTGTCAACATGTCATGTGTTTCTCGCCGTTTGGTCAGTGGGATCCGGTTGATTATCAGCGATCTTCTTTGCATCTTCAAAATTTTGCGCTGCTTTGATGACGTCACCCTGCCGTTGATTGATCCACCAGTCCCAGGCCCATGGCGACCAGCTGTTGTACGCTGACGGCAGAGCAGACCTGATGAGATTTACTATGTATGAGATTTACGATTTTTCATTGTTCGAGACAAGATGAAAAATGATTACTTACAGAGCTTAAAATTTGTCCCTTTTTCTCCACTAGCCCAGAAATGATGAATTTAAGGGTTCAAGCGTATTTAATTCACGTTTTGACTGCCGCGGACGAAGGAAGGAAACACTTAATTATGAAACATGTTGGCCACTCTTCACCCACTGATTTCATGGCGAAATCAAAATCGTTCCCTCCTCCGTTTAATACAAGGCTTACTTTTAACCCTACCGGTGCGGTGTTGCGGTCTCTAGTGGGGCTAAAACGACAAGTGAATCCATGAAATTTTCTTGAGGCCTAACAAATAAAGGAGAAAAAAATTCAATTTCGAACAAAGACCAATTTTCTAGTGATGATTTCGTAGATGTATCCTGGATGGTTAACCAGCAAACAGTGCGTTTGTCCCCTCAGTTGACTGTAACTGCCAAGGATCCAATGTAAAGAACTCAATATAAGAGGTAGTCTATTGACAGAGAGCAGTGATACGTTTAGTAATTTTACAGGCAATTTTAAGCAGAACATAGCGCTTGGCGCTATTTTTTGTGGACTGTTGCCAGAAAAGGGCTGTGGTATGTGTACTTTATTTAACGACGAAGAATTGTCCCCAAAATTTACCGCCGGAAAAAAAATCAAGTCTAGCGGGTCACTCGATGGTTGTGCGTCGGAAATTATTGTTAATGACGTCTCAACCTATCCACTACATCCTTGCAGTCTTTTATCATTGATCAACCAAATATTTCTGTCCTGTCACTTGAAATTGGAACTGAGGACGTCTAACAGTCTATTGTTTATTAGTCCAAGGCCCTGAAACCTAAATACTCTTGTAATGACCCACGCTTCGAAAATTACGGTGAAGGAAATGTTTCGCGCTGCAAAAGGAAACGTGATATTGACAAAGTACTTTAAGCAAAATCCTTATAGGATTCAACAGCTATTTTTGAATAAAATCAAAAGGTATAGAACAAGTTGAAATTGAATCGCCAGTGCATATAAAGTTGCGTTTCTGGAGATTGCATTTCAAGACGGTAAAGAAGTGATTACGACCATTTCCTGGCGGGTGAATTTTATATTTACAGTTCCTAACGAGAAACGGTTCCAAAACGATTCTACCTCTTACCTGCAAGTTTTCAAATCAAAATCAGTGAGTAGCCGTAGCTCTTTGCTCCTCTGTGTGTGTGGCAATTCTAAGAAGCGTTGTTTACAGACGCTGATTTGGATCAGGGAAAATCCACCTGTTTGACTAATCTGTTTATTAGTAAACACAATTAATAAACCGAATATAATTTGCATCAATCCTTGAGCGTTTGTTTTCACTGATAGAAAGCCAAACCTACAAATCTGACCAATCACAACAAAAAGCAGAGATTTATGTTTGAAACCTTCCGGGTAAAATGGTAAAATGTAGTGCGAACAACACAAATTCGTTTGCATGAAGGTTCGTTTAAGATATCGTTCTTATAGTAGGTTAGCGTGTAAAATTTGTCAGGGCCATAGAGACGGTCTTAGTGCTGTAAAATGAAAACAGTAGTAATGATACTTCGGCCAATCACGAAAGACGCAGAAAATGAAATCCAATCAGAACTCGGTGAAATTAGATGCCGCCGGCGCTAAGGGGGGAAACCGGTGCGACGAGCAACTAACAACTTTGGGTGTGAGAAAATGGCGCGAGATATGTCGGCCAATCACTAAGCATTTACCAAGTACAGAAAATTATTTTGATTCTCCAATGAAACCGGCTCTATTATGTCTGTTCATACCCGTGATCCAGGTCTTGCGCTTTGAGATCCGTAAAAATCAGGTGTAATACATTCGCGAGTACGATTTATGATGTAGGATTCAGTGAATTAAATACAAATACACTGAAATTAAAAGGGAATAGACTGAACGGATGAACTAGAGAATAAAATTGACATAAAGAAAAGATACTTACAAGTTTTGCGAGCCTAAGTCACGATAAACACTTTAAAAACAAAAAGCAAAGATCTGAACGTGTTACGTGTGTACGGTAAAAATGCGGCCAGCGGTGCCCTGGATGTAAGCAACTACGAACTGTCCTACTCTGATGTCAACAAGCAAGTAGGGAGTAAAATTAGCCAATTGAGAGGAAAAACATATGATATAGAAAAGCCAGCCATATTTAAGGTGAAAGTGTGCATTTGTGGAAAACGCGCCAAAACGCGCCAAAACACGCAAAATCCAGAATCTTTGGCTTTGCAATAAAAGGAGCATTTACTGATCATCTATTTCTCAGAGGCACAGGGATTATTACTTGTGGTGTTGATCGCGTTTTCAGTCGATAACCGCAAGTCATTATTGATCTTCTAATTATTTTGTATTGCTAACGATACTATAAAAAAACCCCGCCTTATCCAGTAACGAGAGGCTTGATTTTGCTGGATGGGTGTGGGTTACCTGAGGTATTTGTAGGAAATAATTTGTGTTCTCCATGGCACTTTATCACCCGGCTCATCAGACGTGAATTATTATGTCTCTTGTAAGCATGAATTTTGTATACAGTTTATTGTTAAACTTTAATTTATTGTTAATCGAGTGACAAAGGTGCTTTCCCGACGGCTTCGCATGTACACGTGCAGCAAAAGTTTTTCAATAAATCAGCTCAAGTAAGCTTGTGCCACCAAAAATACAAGGCCAACAGTCAATTTATACCGCTAGATAGTGGCTCTATTTACTACATTTAACATTCGAGTAACTTTTGCTGGGAGCGAGTATAGGCCTTTAACAACATTTTCTCCGATTGGTGAAATTACATAATACAATCGTGACACGTTTTCATGAATCTTATGATTGTCAGTGGACTCCATCTACGACTGAAAAAAAAATTAGAACACCTTGTGAATCTGTGTGTAGCTCGCACCCACAGTCCCCCGGTTTCTTTGGCGATTTTATAGTCGTCTCGGGAGAGACTAAGGAATTTGAAAAAAAAGTCAAAAAAGAAAAGTATTTGATTGGCTGCCTGATCCCACCGCAGGCGACCATCCACCCGACATAAAACTTTGGGTACCAGTTGGATAAACATACAGTCATCGTAAACAGGTATGGAGTAAGCTCATTTGTATGTCCCATGTCTTGCATGGCGTTTAAAAACGTTGCTGGTCAGCTTGACTTATTCAGCAGTTAAGTACGCCAAAATCAGCCTGTCTCCTCGAAAACTGAGTCGGGAATGTTGGACGGTCAAATTGTCAAATACAATCACATCCCTCTTCCTCCAAGAAAATCCTACCGCATTTCGCCAACCAGTTGCCCGGATATGCTCGATCACTTCCGGCTCTATATCACTTCCGTCACCATAATACGTGTGCGTTGGGTACATGTGGTCAGGCAGCGTGACACCATCAAACATGGGTGACTCTTTGTAATAGGTGTTATGATGTACGTTGGGTTGCGTGAACCAAATTTTACGGCCTGTGATTGGATGAGTCATTAGCGGCGGAAGTACGTACCAGTAGATTAAATTCCCAGTTTCTTTTTCCCATTCGTAGTGGAAATTTTCCCTTTCTAGGAATTCTTCCACTTTCTGTAAAGCAAGAAAATATTTTTTTTGAGAAAGTTTTAGCAACAATATTATATGCCCAACGTGAGACAACAGTTATTTGTTTGGGTGATGCGAGGCATCAATCGGACTATCACTCGATTTTAGAGCAGTTTCCAATTGAGTAACGAGAGTAATTACGCAATTGCATTAGTCTGGGTTTTAAATTCGTTCGCTATGACTTCCACAAACGTGTTAACCAATCTCTGTAGAGTACAAAACTAGAACCAATTGCAACTTGGTCCCACTCGTTTTCCCGCCTGCTTGATATTGCAGTTGTAAAAATTAAAAATAAGAAGTACGGGACCTAGTTGACTCAAGGGTACAATACTAAGGAGGCTCTGGGTTCCTGGTTTCGAAATGAAAAGTGAAGAAATAAATTAAGACGAACAGATACCATTATTCAAAGATGTTTTCGAGGATTATATAAGAGCAAGAAAGTCGAAGGGTACAGATAACTTCTGTCTATTCCAGGATAAATGGAAGGGTGCTTCAGTACAACCAGTATATCATTTCTGTGAGCAGACAGATGGGGTTACATACCGAGACCGCTTAAAACCGGAATTTTACGGCGAGCGATTAACTGACTTTTCCTCCAAAGCCGTAAAATGTTGCCCTACCTTTGGATCGTTGGTCATAAACGATTGTTGCCATGATGCGTAAGGCTTGTGTTTTTCATGAGGTAAATATCGTGTATAGCGAATGTGCTTCTCCTTGAGTTTCCTCACAACTCCAGGATCAAGTTGGGCGAAGATCTCACTGTTTCTGACCATCGGAGTTACTCCACCCAATTCTTCGTTTGGCTCAATTAGGCAAAAGAAAATCACCTGTGCAAGCAATTTACAATTTGTGCAAATATCATTAGAATTAAAGATTTAAATGAAATTAAGATTAGCAGGGCAGCTAACTATTCGTCCACTGGGGAGAGGCGAAAAAAGGAGTTCCCAGGGGAAAAAACTCGCAGAGCGGAGTAGGGAACCAAAAACAAAGCCAACTCTCATACAACGCCGTGTCGAGCCACATCGGTTTAGGCGAGTGCAGTCACCACTGCGCCATCTCTGCTTATTCCGGTTTTTCTTTTTTAAATGCTTTTCAAGTTCTGCCTCGTATTCTCCTATTAAAGGAGCCATGCCAGGTTTAACATTTCTTTAACCACATTTCGTCCATAACTAATAAGGAAACCTATAACGTTCCTGTGTTCCTTGAACACTGTTTAATCGCGTTCAAAGTTGTTATACCCTTGACCTTTCATTGAATTCTCTGCTTGTTGTATTTGTCTTTTTACCTGGCATCATTTCCCCCGGCACAGGCAAAATATAACTTCAGGAAATTCAGACACTTGAATTAAGGCCTACAAACCAAGCGCCCTCTTGGAGAGGATACACTACGGTTGTGAATAAAATTGTATAACTATATTAAATTGACTTTTTTTCAAATTTGAAGAGGAACTCACAGGAAACCACGACTTTTTCACCAATTTTTTCCCTTCACAGATGAATAAGTGGTTGTACCAGCAAAGTTCAATAACGGCTATTAAATTGAAAGGGTAGTTGTTAATTTGTCGTCAAAATACTGAGCCCCTGCAAGAAGAGTCCCTGAAAAACAAGAACGCCAGGACACACACTCACAGATATTCCGGTCCGCAAGGAGAATTTGTAACTTAAACTTAGGACAGTACCTTCTTCGGGTGAACTGGTGAACACCCCATTTCATTGTGCAGCTCAATGTTAAAAGCCGGGGGGTCACTAGTCGAATAGTACACATCCCTATAACCATCCGCCAGGTACCTATTTCCGGTTCCTCCCTCGTAGTTTGTTGGCTTGTAACCAAGATTAGACGCGAACCTGGCAAAATCGTTTGCTCCAGATAATGGTAGATTGCGAAACAGAACAGCGCCGTATTCTGGAAGGGCCTTGTTCAATTGATCCCGGCAAAGCTCTCCCCACCTCTCTACGCTCACGTGACTAACCGCGTCTGCACTCAGGGCGTACGGAAGTCCTTTACGAGCGGTTGCGAGGAATTCTGGGAATCCTTTGCCTTGGGAACCAGGCAAGTATTTTCTTCCTGCGATTTGATGTTTGAATTTGAGTGCGATATCTTCAGGTTGGATCGGAGTGAAGAACGCGTCACTCTCGGCAACTTGAGGCTTTGAAGAAAGGTACCGCGATTGGACGATGCAGCTCAAAACGACTCGGGTTCCTTGGCAGAATGGGTTTCTCATCAGAAAAGCTTTAGACGCCAACATGCTAGAAAAGTATGATCAAATCGTGAGGACCAGAAAGTTTCAGTAAATGTCGCATGCAAGATTGCCTCGGTGTGCCTCGGATGCCTTGAAAATACAGCAAGGGGGCCTTTCCTTGGTCAAAGCATTCTGAAGAGCTAAAATGAGGGACAAAGGTGTTGAGACACATCAATGAATGGCCACTTTTTGTTGCAGAGGTCATATTTAACTCCTCGCTGGTGTACCTGCCACCTCCTAGCCCCAACACCAATGTTGCATTTTTAAAGCCCACGAGTTTCTTCATCTACCGACAACATTGAATAGGGAGTGAGGGATTTATGGCGTTTGAAATGACGTTTTTTGCGTGTGTGAGATAAATCGTGAAATTTTTAGTGAAATCTCGCGTTTTGGAAAATTGTCTCAACTACTTTTGTCCCTGATTGTAATGTCATTTCTAATGGATTAAATGAAATAACGGAGATATTTTTTATCCATCAGACAGGAAATTGAGCTGAAGTCTGATATTAAAATCTGATTTCGAGGCGGTGGCATTTCTTCGGCGTGCCTTAGTAAAACTGTAATATTGTCCGTATCCACCTTTAGTAGACATTTTCTGCATTTCTTTACGACCTAAACCAACGTAAACCTTTTGAGAAATTACGGACTAAATATTTTCTTTCTTTCTTTTGTTTTGTTTTTGGAGGAACTTAAGAGGGGAATCGCCGAACATACGCTAAGTAAAATTGCAGTCCTTCGTTACTGAAGTGAATCCAACGGAAAGGCTGTGGAGCTGAAACCGCACATTGAGGATCGGAGAATTCTCTCGAATCCCATCCTAGTTTTTTTCTAATAACATCAATAACCAGAAAATCCAAGGGACGAAGCTGGGCGTGATGAGAGATTTTACGAAAGATTTCCACTTTCCGCAAAGTTCTGTTTGACCTTTCTGGCCAATCGATATGGCAACGTTTCTCAACTATGCAAGGCCGGGAAAGCGGAGTAAGAGCCCCCCTCTCAGCTTTGTCTGGAGACAACAAACATCTTGATTGTATTATAATAACTTTTTAGGAAGGTTATCGCGTCTTGTCCTTATCTTGCGGAATAAAATTCTGCCTGACTCAGTATCACATCACTGACTTCATTCTGATGTCGCCCAGTTCGGTTGGAAATGATAACATGATCAATCGATAAAAAGCGGTGTTGAGTGAACGTTTGGATCCTGTTTCACCCCTAATTTATTCAAGCTAGTGTCTTTTAAACCTATGCTGATATTGGAATTACGACTTGGCCCGAGTTTACGCACTAAAAACCGTTTTAAGTCAGGGATAGGGCACCCAAATCACAATCAAGTTGTAGAACGTCTTGATCTCCCGCTGATAAATAACACTTTTACCCTTTCGTCTGCGAATTTCAACTCTTAAATTTTGACCAAAGGCCCACTTATTCAGTTCCTACTCCAGTTGTGAAGAATCCGGTTTCTTATCTTTTACTGGGAGGCTAAAATAGTCGGCAACGCGTTTCAAATAAGCTTTTGATAAGTTTGTATAATTGCAGTGAAGTGGGACAATGTTTTGGACAAGCAAGCCATCTAGTTAATTGTCAATTAGAACGAAACTCGAGTCCACAAAGATCCCCAGTTAACTCAGTAACAAATTACACCTTCATTGGAATAGCTTACCCTGTTAAATGCTTTTTCCTGCTGAATTTTCAAAGCTAGTACGATTCTTGGAGAGGTAAAAATTCCGATGTTGACTGAGTGACTGGAAAACCCCTCAAAGACTCATTAACACTAGTGTTTCTTGGCGAGCTGCAAAAAGGGCTGAATTCTAACTTCGTACTTAATTATATTAGGCCTGGCTCTCTTTGAACGTTTTGGGCCAAATTGTTCAAGCTAATGCACTTTCCATGACGTAAATGCCACCTTAGCACAAAATGGCATTGAAGAGATTGGTTTGTTGTGGTCATTTATTTCTATTTGGGCTTTTAATTAGCCGGGAGCTTTTTGAAAACTAACAATAGTTGATTTTTTTACCTGTTTCCGGCATATTTGAAGCAATATAAAAAAGTCCTCTCCGACATTTAAGAGGTTATTTTTAAGTGAAATCATCTCTGATATCGGCTCAAAAGAATTTTTCTTTTCAATGCCGACCAAATTATCGCGTCAGAAGCTGAGTATTTAAATTAATTTAACAGCTTCCTTACTTAAAATTAACTATATGATTTGCAACAATGACCACGGGCAAGGAATTTTAGAGATTAACCCACTTAGCCGCTGAGGAATGTCAGTCGACTGACATGTTAAGACCAATCTACTCCTGTAAAGAAGTCGAATGCACTTTTGGCATTTCCGTGGCTAATATTACAGCGACCACGTAGTGAGTCTTCGAGTTAGGCTGGGGCTAAATAGCAACTAAAGTACTTCTTTAATAACTGATACAGTAACATGTTTTTAAGTGTTCCAATTACGTACATTCCACATTGATTACACTGACACTACGACAACCAGTTACATTGAAGAACTAATGTGACTTACAATGCAATACAGCCACCACTTAGACACATCATGATGTGTACAATACATGGACTAACTGCGCTAAATTAAATCATTGGAAAACTTTTAATATAACAATAGTAACAATTTATGTAACGCAGTTACGAAAGTTCACAGCACCTTACAGTAGTAAAGTAATACTTAATTACAGTAAAAAGCGGCTGTAAATAGTGGTGAATTAGTACGTATTAAGCAAAGTAATACATCATTAAACCTAGAGCGAGTTCGAATAAGCAGTCTTGACAAATCAACCGAGGTATTAACTTAGCAAGTACAGGAAGAGAATTCCAGAGCCTAAAATAGAAATTGCTTCTTCTTCCTGTTTATTACGTATTTCTTATTGTTCCTTACTTTCTTTTTGGGGGGTGAAAATATATTAATATATGCACAGGTTGGCATTTACGGTTTCAGGGTTTAATAAAGATTCAAGAGACATGATCCAGCGAGGATACAAATGAAGCAGTTAGAAATTGATTCGGTAAAGTCTTGTGAAATGACTGGACGTGCATCGTAACTGTCAGAACAGAAAAAATTACACGCTGTGATCACTTGGCATGGTCGATTTCAAATCATGTTATTTTCTCCAAGTGAGGGAATCAGTGCTATTCTGATCCTTCGGTGCGTTTGAGTAGCAAACATTGAGTCATATTTTTTAATGTTTAGTTTGTTAATAATATTATTATTTGTACTTCCTGCAGCAACACTGAATGACACGTATCAAGTTTCATGAGTTTTTTGGGAGAACAAAATAAGCTTTCGGCTTAGCTAATGCTCCAAAATAAAATGAAATACTCCCAAAAGAAAAGAAACTCACATATCTATCCCACACAGTAAATGCTCGGGCTGATCTTTGCTTGTGGGACGGTCAACGTAGAACTGACTAGGCTTAACAGAAAAGCTAAACAAGGTCAAATAGCACGTGACGGGTGAAATGAACAAAGGCGAGTCTAAAGGTTGTGTGGGTGAAGAAAAATGAAAGAAATACTTGATGACAAACTTAACAGTCCTTTATTAACAGGTATTAAATTTTCCTCATTACGTTGCTGTGATTTTACGATAATAATAATGAAAAAAAAAACATGCAGTTATTAAACCTCCTTAAAGTTTGACATACAAACAACGAAAGTTACTAAATACCTTTTGACATGTCTGTGCCCTAAAAATGTGGGAAACGGGGTTAAATGTAAATATTCCCTAGGTGGGGGGTGGGGAGGGTGGGACATTCAACCTAACCTAGGCTACCCCTGTGTTCCCCAGCGATTTCTCTAGCCCAGTTTCCTTTGATGCGCATTATTGCGATGTCCGCCGTCTTTCCGCCATGATGCCCGTTCCAGGTTAGTTGTTGTTTTATTTCCTTAATTCGTCCGCAGTAACAGATTTATTCCACGAGACATCCAAGAATATTTGCAGATTAAAGCATGTTTGATATCGTTGTTCTAGAGCCTCTGTTTAACATTGCGCAAACTCATGTTTTGCGATCACATTTTCACGGTACTATACTCATCATGCATGTTCAATGGCCGGAGGCCAAGGTAGGTTGCATTGATCTGCACCTCTTTGAAACCTCTATTTTCATTGGTTCTTCATAGGCTGCACCTCTGTTGTTTTAGTCCTAGACCCGCCAAGGTACCGTACAGCCACAGTTTCGTTTCCGTCTTACTTTTGATTTAAGGACAATGCCCTATGTACCATGAATGAAGGAAATTGAACTATGAAAAAGTGAGCGTAAGCTTAAAACTTAAATTTATAAAATTCGTGGCTTGTTTTGAGCTTTGTAAGAAGAACTACCAATTAAAAGCATGGGGTAATCGTCTTTCTGACAAATGATCATGCATTTTGGAAGTAGGCCATCTGATATCCAAGATATATCTGAGATTCGAGGGAGGGAGGTCTATTGCGAGTGATTGGGCATGCATTCGTTGACGCAGTTATCGAAAACCGATGATGATGATGATGATGATGATGAGAGGTCAAAGGTCAAGTATAAATACTGGAAATAATGTTCATGTTAATTAAATAGACTCTGAATGGACTGACACACCACCAGTATATTCAGTGTAAGCAACAGCTCCCAGAGGCTTGGGAAAGATTTCCGTACAGTTCCCTACATTAATTATACATGCATATTCCTACTAACCCTCTTCCAAAAAGAATGAGCGTGAATAGAGATTTGCTAGGAATATGCATGCGCAATGAAGTAGGGACCTGTATGGAAATGTTGTAGGTTAAAATGAAATTCAGGTTAAAATTATTTCAACCTAGTTTGATTCACATTTTCCTTTGTATTTTAAGCATAATCATGAATAATTAATGTTAGGAGACAAAGAAAATTGAGAATCAAACTAGGTTGAAATAATTTTAACCTGAATTTCATTTTGACCTACAACAGAAATCTTGCCGAGGCTTGTTCTGGGACCCACAGTTTTGCAAGGATTTCTGTATCGCTATCTGATTGGCTAGACTCCCACATGTATGTGGATGTTTTCCTATGCATTACAGCCGCTGAATATTGTGTAATACTCCACTGGTGCATTACACTCACTTCTGCACACCATGCCAGTAGAGAATTCAAACTGGTAAATCAGTTTGGGGTATCAATAGTTATTTGCCTCTGTATTCCTCATTAACTGAATTGTAATATATTTTTCATAGAAAATAACAGTCACTGCACAGATAGTCCGAACTATAGAGACAAGTACAAAACTCTGAAGAGGAAATTGAAATTCCTGCTTTATGTAAGTTATTTAAGTGCACCCAACATCAAATATATTTTTGCTGTTAAGATAAACATTTTAACCTATGGCAAACATTTTGTCATTAAGTTTTCTCTGCAAATGTTTGCTTTTAATGTTAGGAAACTAGCAGGCATTTGACCCATGACCAAGTTAGTAAGAGGCATGGGTATGTTCCTGAGATGATGTAACAAACTGCCTTGCAATGTAGAAGTTCTTTGAAAACAGGAAATGAAAGCAGTTTGTGATGTCATTTCAGGAACAAACGCATGACCAAGCCAGTGAGAGGCATGGGTCCATTATTGAGATGATGTCACAAACTGCTTTCATATCTTTACTGCCAGTGTTGTTAACTTCATGCAGGACTGCCAGTAACATTTTGAGTAGAAGCAAAATTTAAGAAAGTAGATGGCACTTTGTCCATTTGCTGGCAAATCATAGCCAGAAAAGCTATGAAAGGAGCCAGCAATATTGTTGGTTGTTGGTGCATTTGGACAACCCTGCTTGCTGTAACCTTGGCAGCCCATTTCAAGATTTTAAATAATATTTGTCATTATTTTTGCATTTATCTACTGAAGGGATAGATATCACATTTTTTGACAAAAAGGTCATGTTATAATTATTAGCTACTACCCCTATTTACAGCCAATGTCCTATAAACTGAGTACTGAAGTTTCAGGGATGGCAGAGCGAGCCGTGGGGCAGTTTCAAGCAAGAAATAAGAAATTCGAATACTGAAAGTAGCATTTCCAAGCTTCAAGATTTCAAAATTTTCTGGGGGAAGATTCCCCCAGACCCCCTTACAGGTTGGCACCTCCGGTGCTGGCTTGTAAGCCCCCCCCTGGCAATTCAAATACACTCTGCCATCCCTGAGCTTAAGAACATTGTGTGTAAGTAGTTAAGTAATTTAACCTCCAAATTACAGTGGGTGATGTCTCCTAAAACTGTAACTGTAACTTGTTGCCTCCTTCTCTTGTTCCTTTGTCTGCAAATTTGAGCGGATGTAGCTGTTTCTAACTTGTTTTTTTTTTGTCTTAACAGGAACAGGAGTATTTCCAAGAAGAGCTGAGAAGAGTCCAAAAGAAACTTCTACGGGTTTCAAGAGATAAAAGGTGGATATTACATGTTACTGTTATTGTTGCCCTTGTGGTGCCATATCTCTTATCAAAAAAGTTTGATTTCACCTGTTTTGTGTGGTTAAAAAAAGATGAATGATGCCCTCAAGACATGGTCATTTAACTTTAAAATAATTTATGTGTGTTGGGAAGCATTTTTAAAAAAGCATGAAGCTATAAAATTATTTCAAATTTCCAGTGCCATGTGAGTTTAATTCAAAAGAAACCCACTTTTTGAGGGTCAAGCATATTTTTATGAAGCAATGCATAAGCTGTGTCAAATTTAGCAAAGAATTTTTTTTTCAGTTTTCTGCTTGACAGACTTCTTCAGTATGAAAGTGTGGATCATTCTTCATCAGGTAAAATGCAAACAAATGTTGCTCCTGTAATTTCACAGCTTTGCATAGACATATGATGGCTGATCAGCCTAGCACATGTTTTATTGGCATGACATGTGACAGGTCACACCCTAATTTCATGTTTGATGCTGGCATGCTTGAGCAGGACTAATTGCAGACCTATTAATTGTGAAGTGACTCATTTATCGGTAGTGACATGGGCATACTCAGAAAAAGAACCCTAGTGCTCTAAACAGAAGTCAAACCTATGGCCATTTGATCGCTAGTTTGGATCTTCTACCACTGAACTACAGGGCCCAGTTGTCTGAAGCAGGGTTAGTGCTAAAGTGGGATTAAATAACATCACAACAAATAGGTTTTAATTGGACTTAACCCTGTTTCAAACAACTCGGCCCAGGAACTTGTGGGAGCCAGACCATTAAACTAGGTTCATTAATTTTGCATTCTCAATGCATGTGTTGTCCATTGTATTTAGATGATGATGGAACCGCTTCATCGTCAGGAGTTAGCGATACTGAGGGACCAAAGGTATACAATATATTCTAGCCCAAAAAAAACTTTCCCAGTTGTTACAAAATGTTAAAGTGCAGATCTGAATATAGTGACTGAAGCATATGTCTACGGCACAGTTGATTGAGTGTCCCATTTTTTCCAGGTTATATTTGTACTTTAAGCTCCTTTTAATAACGTGCAAGAACTATTTCTCTTCACATGTTTTCATTTATCCTTTGTTCATTTAAAAGCACAATTTCATATTATGTGTAAATATTGTTCTTGTAAAATGCTGCCTTTATAATGACATCTGCAAATGGTTAGACTTTCTAGTGAGTATTCTTCCCTGAAAAGGACAATAAACCCTGGCCACTGTCTCTCATCACTTGTTTATTAACACTGTGGGGTGTAAAAGAAGCGGAACATTGTTTAGAACAAGAAAGGGTCATGTGCAAAACCCTCAGTGTCATGATCTGCCCTATGTTGTTGTAAAGCATGTCCTATTTTTTAGCCTGTTTTTATGTGTTTCCTAAGTACTTAATTACAGAAATTATACAGTTACTTGAATGTAATATCTGGCCTGGAGCTAAGGTGATGATTTTGGTTGTAGCCCTTACATCTGCGGTATGTGCCAATGAGCCATTTTGAAAAAGGGTTCTTTTTGTGGTAGGTTTTAACTGGAGAAAATCCTCAACCACCCAACAGGTGAGTAAACTTAAGTAAAGAACCTTTATTTATTTCTTTGATCGTGAGCGGGCGGTATCCTGAGAATCCTGCAATCTGATTGGTTCCGGGAGCGGGCAGTATTTTCCTATCTCCTGACCACGGTCATGGTAACCAACTACGCTAAGCGCAGAGTGACACTTTCTCGCTTAAAACATTGAAATGGCTTCTTCTACATTTTGCCAAGTTTGTTGACTTTTGAAAGTGAAACTTCACACAGTGTAGAAATATTCCTGACCAATTCATTTTATTGTACATTTGTTGACACGTTGATGAGACAATGTGTAAAGTAAAAACATGACTTTTCCAGTTTTTCTTAATAGTTTCTCCTACCTTCTAAAAATAGAATTTAGAAATAAATAAAAATGTTATTCACCGGCCTTGGTCGGTCCGTATTGGGAAAAACTGTGCCCTCTGTCTCAAGTACGGCCCTCGGCCTGCGGCCTCGGGCCCTACTCGAGACCTCGGGCACAATTTTTCCTATACGCACCTCCCAGCCGGTGAATAACATATATATTTATGCATGGTGATATTTAAAATTTCAAGAGCTTCAGGCTAGAAGGCCTGTGTTTAGGGAGAAACAATTCAAATAAACGTAACAGCACCAAGAAACCTAACTGGAGGGAGGGAACCAGTTGGCAACTCACAAAGCATGGTGGAGGTGAATTCAGGACCACCAAAGACTAGTCCAGTTGGTCATTACAGCAGAATTTTAACTTGGAGCATCTGCATGCAAAACCAACAACTTAACTACTGGGTCACGGTGCCTCCTATAAATTTTCTGAATGCTTGCAATTTGGGTACGTTTGAGAACTTCCAAAAAGAGATTTGAACTTCAATTATCATTTCTGTCAGACCACGTCACATTGGAAGCAAAATGGAAGTCAGACATAATTATCAGAAGTTCAAAAAGTTGTAATATCTCATATGTAGACTTAGTTCTTGCCATTTGACTGAAGATAAGATGGTTTACTGTGGTTGGGGTAATAAAGTAATGAGGTGTAAAAAGTGTTTCAAGATGCTTGACAGACTTTGCTTTAAATGGTAGGGCATACATGTAAGAACTTTCCTTTCACTGCAAGGGATTCCCCACTGACAAGTAAAATCACCTGCCATTAGTCACTAAAAGGGCAATTTGGATGCACTGAAATTAGATTACAGTATGGTTAAGAATATAGTTTGATGAAAATCAGAAATGTCATAATGACTGTAGATTATTTGTTGTTTTCCCATCAGCCGGCCCAAGAAAACACAAGCTGCGAACCATACTATTCCTTCAGAAAATCTGGGTGTATTTCCTTATCCTTCATCAGATGGCGCAAGCAGTGCGGTAGGTGCAGTGTTTTACGGTCAAGCAAAATGTCATGCATGGCTATCATCTGCAAGACTAAAATAAATATCTTCAAGACTACAATAAGCATTCCAGTTCCTCTTTGTAAGTTCCAAGATTAAAAACTACAATTTTAGAAGAGATTTTTTGGGGTTGAAGAATTATTTGATCATATCCTTTGCTCCTAGGGAGGTGAAGCAATGGCTGCATCCAACAAGAAGAGTATTCAGTGTAAATATGTGAATAATGTAAGTACTAGCTTGGCAGTTATTAATTTTCTGTGCAACCGATGATTTTTGTGAAAGGATATGTTAGCTGCCTGTCCCTTTGATTGGAGCTGCCTTACATTATTTCATTGCTGTTATTTGCAGCTACCGGTAGGTGTAAAAATTTGACAAAACCTTTATCTGATTGGTTATCAAATGTGGCATATTCAATCAAAGATTCAATGTTTGAAGTGCCATTGGAGGATTGAGAGCAATAGAAAAATGATGCTGAGATTGTAATATTGACGACTTGTTTGTGCAAATTGTCACCAACCTATTACAATGTGCTTCTACTTTTCACAAAAGTGTTGCAAAAGTCTACTTAATAGGGCATCAAACTTCAAATGTTTGATGGCCAATCACGCCTTGTTTGATAGCCAATTAGATCATGTTTTTGCGCCTAGCTGCAAATGATCCTAGATCATGTCCATGTTTATGCTTACCTGCAACCAACAGTATTATTATTATTTACCATTGTTTACTAAATTAATATGACAACCCCTCATAAGAGCATTTTTTGCTGGGAAGTAACCAAAGTGAAAGGTGTTTTTTTTAACTGATGACATAATTATGTTATGTACTGTACTTCATCAGGGTAATCAGTGTCAGGAAAGAATAAGTAAAAGGTCAAAGTCGGGGTACTGCAGTGCACACAGAACTTATATTCGTACCTCAAAACAAGGTTGGTAAAAACTTTCCATCAAAACACAGTTTTTCATATTTATTACATTTACGGTATGGACATATAATAATTATTTTTATTTTGTATTGTGAAGTGCCTTCAACTGGGATATTAGTATGATACAAATTATTATTATTATTATTATTGCATATTTTTATGCTATGGTTGTGGTCATTACAGTGTACAAACCAGCCAAAACGTTTGTTGACTTAGCATTTGTTTCGTCTCGGTCAAACAATAGCCAATGTATGTGACACAGGAGGATCATAACTTGATTAAAAACAATAAGGCAATAGTATTGGAGGCTAGGGGCCATAGAGGTAGCGACAGAGGTGGCAATGTCCTCAGCGGCAAGTAGGTCACCAAGGCAACTGAGCCACAGCCCACCTCCTGGCATCTGTCAACACATCACTGGAACCCAGCATGTTGAAAGAGTACTTATCCCAAATGTTTTGGGGGGGGGGGGGGGG
>BLFK01000991.1:964673-1002319 GCA_014634185.1 Astreopora myriophthalma | reverse complement strand
GGGGGAGAGCAAACAAGTAAGCAAAGCACATGGCAGTGCCCCTGCGAACCTCCCTAGTCCCCCCCTCCCGCGTGATCTTGGTGAAGCCGCTGCATTGACTTGTTTATTTAACTTAGTCGTAGCTAAAATCATATTCAGCCTCATTTAAATGCACTCATTGTTTTGTCGAGCTGAGTGGAAGTTATGCGAGTCAAGACCCAGATAATATAGTTAAGGTGCTCAAGCTGTGGTGATGTCGGTCAAAAATGTCACCTGTCACTGGTACCCCAAACGATAATATATTGCTCTTTATCAAGTTGTATTACAGATACGATGTTAGAGATGGTGGGCAGTTGCCTACTGTTTTGCAGCCAAGACTATGTTTTGAAAATTGTAGTCATTGTAGCCATTCTATTTTGACATTAATTTTTCTAGGGCTGAATGGTTCAAAGGAGAGTTAGTGTTAAACTGAAGTAAATACTATGAGAACCTACAGAATTTTATTGGACTTACATTGTAACCCAGGGTTACCACTGTGGTAACCCTTCTTCGAACATTATCAGTGACTGGTCAGTAGTGTGAGCACTGTTTTAACAACCTTAATGTCCTGCACACGTGGTTAATTTTTTTGACTGATTGCAGCAGTGTCGTCTTCTCCCAAACAACTTCACGCAAGTTCAAAACCTGCTCCAGACCCCCCAAGAGATCATACATCAATGGTGGATCATGTAAGGAAGATACCAACTTTATGAGTTAATTAAACACAATCAGCATCATAATTTTTGCTTTTATGTCCTCTTGAGAGGTGTTTACTGTTGTTTCGCAAGAATTATGCTGAATTGGGCATTTTCTAGTTCAGTTTAGCTTTCTTTTAAAGGGAGTGCAAGTGGGAAAGTTTTGAGGTAGTAGCAAGGTTTACTTTACATTATGGGTAGTCTGTGTTTTGGGAAAAACCTGTCGGCCGACTGTCTGACAGTCGACCGATAGGTTTTTCAGGGAGCTCTTCTTCACAATTACCACATTATGAATGAAGAAAATAGTAATACTTTGCACTTATCCCTAACTTTGAATAAGATGCTGAAGCAAACTCAGAAATGGCTCATTCTCTGCAAATTTTCATCGGTCATTATGAGCTTAAAATAGTATGCCATTTCGTAAATGGCATACCATATTAAGTTTAACTTTGTAAAAAGATACTTCTGCGTAAACCGTGACTCTATTCAGTGATATTCATTCATAAGACTCGTATGCTTCATGTATAGCTATTGACAATATCATCACTCCCTTACTGAAGCCTTTCTTTTCAATCCCTTTGTAGCAACAGTTAGAGCGACTTCATCAACTTTCGGAGTCAAGCAACCGCGCTGCATCTCGTATGCCACAGGCCACTGAAGAACTGCCTCAGGAAATGTTTAATGTGGATGACGATGATGATAGAGATAGGTATAAACATCACCCTGTTAAAGGAACACACTCAACCAGAATACATTGCGAGCAAAGTTGCCATATTCGACATTTCCTGTATTACAGAAAAGGGGAACTATGCTCATTTTCGTTTGTTATGGCGATCGAACCAGCGCCGCTTTTGTCCGTCTTTTCTCTGGAATATTTTCACGTGTTTCTGACAGGTCGGGAATTGAGCGTCATGCGGGGAACAAAGGATTTTCGAGGGTAGTGATATTAACTAAGAATCACCTTAAATTACAGTGACCCTGCTGTGGCTGCCACACCCACTGTATCTCTTACACGGCAGGCGGGTTGGCATAGCAACGAATTGTTGTTGTTTGTATGTCGATCCGTTGTCGAATCATTTTTGTAGAACGTTAGCTCTGAGAAATTTTATGAACTGCCAACTGAAGTTCTAGGACTTGCCTTTTTGGGACTTGCCTTTGAAGAAGAGAGATCGCCTTTGCGGTTGATCTGAAAGTAGCTATTTAAGGGTACCTTAGATTGGCCTTCTTCCGGAGTAAAAATAAGAAGGTTTACTTCCAAATATCACCTGCAGGATAATTTTGATGTTATCGGAATTCAAAAGAGATTTTCAGCATCGTTGCTGTAGAGAAATCTACTAAATCTTCTAAATTTAAATCGAAAGAAAAATCTCGATGTTATTACGTTTGTTATTCCAGAATAGCGTAAGTTGAACATGCCCTAAATTGAGCACAACCTATTATGACTTTTTTTTCCAGTGAAAATGAAGATTCTCCAGGATCTTCGAGTTTCCATGGCAACATATATGAAGGCGATGACGACCTAGTGATCGACTTGCAGGAGTAGAAGAGATCATGTGACCACAACAACATCGTGAACTTTGCCTGGAGCATGCTCACGGTGTTACTTGAACCAAGACCATCATGGGTTTCCAGCATGCAGAAATTAGTACAGGGAAATACCACGAAGAAGGATTTGAAAACAATGTCAAACAACAAAAATAAAACATACGTAGCCTGCGTTCGCTAGCCGAGTACGAACAAAGTGTATACAGCTTATAAAAGGGCTGGGGTGCGTTTCTAAAAAAACCTGAAACCTTCCGGGCCTATTTCGGGATTTCGGGTGCCACAACTCCTCTTCCCTAAACTCGAAACCATGCCGTTCCTTTTTCTTTTCCTAATGTAAAAACATGTTAAAGGACCAGCCCTCTAAAACAATCCGATCGTGGTTTTTACAAATGACGAGATGCCCCCAGTTGTTCGAAAGGAGGAAAACGCTATCTACTGGATAAGTCAATAGGCCATTTCTGATTTCACGACAGCCTCCTTTTGAAAGCGAGGCTAACTGCGAACATTTTGTGATCTGAATTACTTCTACTTTGCATACGTGTTAAGTACGACACTGAAGATAATAAATCGCTCCGCTCCGTATACTAGTGAGGTTTAAATTATATTTTGCCACTTGGAAATGAGGACATCGAAACTTTGTGTAGGACTTCTTTCGCTAACTTTTATCCCCAAATATGTCAATTTGAAAGATAAATATCGTATGCTAAATATAATCGCTCATTGTTCTCCACAAGAGGTTTCTCGAAGAGTTAGATACCTCGCCGAACTAGCATTTTTACTTCGGTTCAATGCAAGAAAACAAAACAGCTGTCTGTCGGGATTTTGGCATCGCGTTCTCTACGTCCGACTAATTAAATATAGCCGATGTGTCTCCCTAGTGGTACATACAAGCATAAGGACAGTTGAGCATGCGCACACTAAACATCTCAAAGAAAACAGAACCAGTAGCAGTACCTCTGGACATTTAAGCCTGAGCGTTGTACCATGACAAGTCTCCCCGAGATTTCGGCCCGAAGATCGCTTATACCTTGCAACTTTCGGATACCTATCCCCGATAGGCAGTGAGGGAGAGAAATGTCGGCTCCTAGATCGTATGTGACAGATCCCTTTCGTACTCGCAGCTCAGGACCACTCCATTTATACTATAGTTTCGATCGAATATATATTTGTTATTGTAGTAATTTTGTCTTCCATATAGTAAGTAGTTTTTTTGGTACACATTGGAGTACATGGAGTTTTTGCCTTCGCATTTGGAGTTGACGCATGTGCATTCGCTAAAAATGATAAAACTAAAGCAAAAACGCGATTTCCAGTTAAACTTTTAAGCGTTGTGTACTTTTACGTTTATTGTTCGGACACATTTGGGTTTGTTTTTTGTGTGTGTGTGTGTGTTTGGATTCCGCGGGAAGTAGTTTTTTTGGTAATTAATTTTACCGAGCAGTTATAGTTTTCCAAAGAATATAATGTAAACAAATGTCAATATTACGCGAACGGTGGACTCAAATATAAAATATCCGACAATTTGTATCTTGGGTTCCACTGAACGTACGAACTTTGTTCGAAATCGCGCTTACACATCGGCTGGTATTTTTTACAGGTCACAGGTCATTATTTTACTAAGAGTGGAACAACCCTAACCCCTTCCTAATACCAACCTACACTAAGGCAATGTTTAGGCTTAAGGTTTTGTAGTGATCGTTCTTTGCGTTGCCTGTGTAACCCGTGCCTGTAGTGTATTCTGGGTAATGAATAAAAGTTAAGATGGCGGACTGAAACATGAGTGTGTTTTCTGGAGAGTAATCCGTTCGCATCGTGGAACAGTCTGGAGTACAGACATTACAGGTTTGTATTAGTAAAGGTGAAGGGTTGTTTCAATATTAGTAAAACAATGACCTGTGACCTGTTCTACTGAACTTACAAACTTCGTTCCATTGGGCAAATGTGAACAGAAATTAGCTGATCAGCAAAAGGAATTCCTCTACACGCATGAAATTAACAACTGCATTCCTCCCGAGAACTACTGTAATGACAAAAAAAAAACAAATTACATGATTGCACACGCGACTCGCTTAAAAAGATTCAATAAACAAACTCAAACGAAGCCCATATTACAAAATGTAATGGAACAAGTACCTCACACCGGTTGGTTAGTGAAGTCGTTCAAATACGTTCGATTATTCACAGTATTGATAAATTCAATGACAGTTAATAAAGTGAAGCAAATACTGTACAATACCGTCTCCTATGTACAGATTTCCGCAGTTCAGAGCGTTTCGATTAAGTGGTCTAGTCAACTCAGCACTTCAGTATCTTTCACTCAGACATCGAGATGATTCAAAGTATCGCACACCATTTCAAACTTGTGACAATTGCATACAAACACTCCGATCCGCGCTCGAAACAACGTGTTTACACAAAACTTTGCCTCAGTCCAAGGCAGCATCGTTAAACGACACCAAAACAAGACCAAAATGTTAATCGGCAAACTGTACGGAGTTCGCGAGATGCAAAATTAATACCTCAATATAATGCCACGATGTCTTCATCACCAAATGAGAGGGTGTGGCTTCGAGCTTGATATTACAGTGGGTACCATTGGCCAAAACATCAGACTAGCCAATCAGAACAAGCGTTGCAATTTGCGACTACGATGAACAAAACGGAGAACCCACGCAAACTTAACCGCGGCTGCCCCTGGCTTGTACGCTTGAGAGGAAGGTTTTTGGTTTGCGCATGCTCAAATTCCCTGGTGCTTCACTCCTTACCACTTTGGTGGAGACACAACAGTTTTGCTATAAATTAGTCAGTCATCTTCACGTGTGGAATTTCTTTCTGTAGTTTGTGTTTTAGGCCGTCGCTCCTTGTCAAAATGCGGAATGGAAACAGTTTGACGTCGTTGTCGTCTTTTCGGTGGTCAATTCATTCATCGAATTTATCACACCAATACAGTTGATGTATACCAACTTTTTGTTTTTGTACAACTCCTATTCATAAAGCGCCTCGACGGGGATGAAACGTGTTCGCAAGGGTTTGGTCGGTCCGACTTTGTAATCCGGCAGTACATACTGACGAGAACTGCTAAGAGGGGCGTAACACAAATTGTGCCAATACAGCTTGAGTTTTGTATGCGCATTTTTCTAGTGGATGAACAAATAAATATACGTTTTAAGGCACTTGTATACATTCCAGAAATATTGTGGCCGTAACAGTGAAAAGTCTTCTGCGCGTCTTAAATACTTATCAAGGTTCGCTGTGGTTTCGTTGCAACTGCTTTCTTCCTAAAGGACACGTTCTACATAGCAGAAACACGCACATCGACGATGGAAGTGACGCATGAACAGATCATCGATGCGCATCGCAGATTCGCAGAGGCGCAATGGAGGCTTAATCTGGAAAACAAACGAACGGACGAGAAAATTAAATGGATTATTTCGCACAGTCAACAACTTCATGAGTATCAGGATCGATTGCGGGTAATGAACGAAATATCAAGAGAAAAGGCTGAGAAATTGCGGCTTGTTTACAAAAGAATTGAGCTGCACGGACAAATTTCAGCGATTAAAGAAGGATTAAAGAAAGCTATGGAATTAACTTCAAGAGCAGAAAAGAGAGTTTATGGAGTGTATGAGGATTTGGAGAGTATGAGCGTGGAAAGATGGGAGTGTGGAATAGAACAGTTTGAAAACAACTCCGTGTTTGGAGGAAGTTCTTCGGATGAAATGGAAGACTTGTCAGAAAAAGTGAGGCCAAACTCGCAAGAAAAACAGACGGAGCAAGAAAGCTTAATATTGAAGCGACTCGCTAAGGCCAATACACGAATCAGAATTGCCAAAGAGAAGTGTGCCTGTTTAGAGGAGCGAAAACGAGAATTAATCGAGGAGATCGAAAATTATAACAATAGGAAAAAGGATGCCGTTAAGGCCCGTCTGGCCATGAAGGATAAAAATCAAAATGCAAGCTTGAAGCTTTATTTTGTGGAATTTGGGGCGATATAGAGGCATGCAGCTCCGAGAGGTTTGAAAAACCGATTCGGGGCATTCGGTCGGATATACTGCGCAAGCTGGCTGAGAATAATTGCCCTTTAATTGAGACAAGATTGGAAGTACTAGCGTACCCTTTCGATGGGACAGTATTTCAGAATCCATTGTTATTGAAAAGTACTTATCGTTTTCTTTTGGTTTCGTCAGAATGTAAAGATTTTCGACTATTTTCTCTCAATTCAATGTGATCAGTGATTGCAATTGAAGCACAAATGATATTTGAAGGCTTTGGAGCTTGCCTGTAAACTTTCATTCAGTGTGGCTTAGCTTGTAATTATTGAGCATAGTTGGCTAAACGAGCCAGAAGTCCCACGCAAGCCCCACAAGAGGCCCAGGCAGGGCCCAGTACCTCATGTCTTGAAATGCGCTGCGTATTGGTAATGCTCAGTACGATGGAATGTGGGTTGATGACCCCACTTCGTCAGTATGTATTCTGACTGTAGGTGAATTTCAAATGTTCTATTTTAGCGTTATAACCAGCTGAGGCCAACCGAAGAGCAAACAAATAAAGAAGTAGATTTAAGGCCTTGTCTTGCGTTAAAAAGAGTTTCCGTACAATAATCGTGAATGGAACCGGACGTGAACGGATCCCTTAATTAGCTGGCGCTGAAAGTTTCGCTTGCGTGTGCAGTACTATCGCGTCAACCATCCGTTCGAAAAAGACAGAAAAAGGACAGATATAAGCTTAATATCTTATTCAATTCCGTCACTAGTGTATGCACCCTGTGGTGACAACCTTGACGGTCAGCATTAGATAACATAGGGTGAAAGCAGATTTCTGCGCCCGCAATGATGATAATACCCACGAAACCTAGGTACGTACCTTAAGTAGGGTTATTAAAGTGTATCAAAATAGTATGAAAATACCATAATAAACAAATACCCACCTAAATCTAGTCACGACAACCTAGTGACGGTTTTTATCCCGTTTTAGAGCTACAACTGGGGCACGTATCTCGAAAGGCCCGAAAAGCAGTTTGTAAAACTACGGGTGCTTTCCTTGTGTCAGAACTGGGTTCGCCCGATCGGTCTGTTTGCAGATAAAATGCAACAATTTTAAGGAACAGTTGCATGATATTTCTTCACATTCTATCAAAGAACTACTACTATATGTCATCCTCGGAGTGTTATTGTTATTTTGAAGGCATTCTACAGTTATCTCTTCCAAATGTCTGGTCAGGCCGGCTAGTTCTGTCAAATGGAAAGCACCCTGCGTACGACCCGCTCATTCTGAAAATCTGGGGCTTTCGGGGCTTTCGAGAAACGGCCCCCTGCTTCGAACAACTCGGCTCGGGCTCTGGGGATCATGGCAACGAAAAGTCATTATTTATTGATTACTAGAATTTGGCGGGCGGTATTGCGACAACAATCTCTAATCAATGTGCATTATTTCTCCCGTTCGTTTAAGATGTTTTGACATTCTTACCGCAATGAAAATCAATGATGATAACCTCCTTTTCCATGTATGAATAGTCCATTGCATTAACAGGTGTAAATAAAAATTAAATACGGGACTTTGAAATTTGTTTTTGTTCATTAGTTTTGTCAATGAGCAAAGCGCCAGAGGCTTGAATTGTCGCCTTCTTCTTGACAACAGGCCAGAAGAAGCTGAAAGTTATGGGTGAAAGTATCAAGCGCTTAAAGTGGTGCATAGTGGATATAAGAAACAAAATCGAGTTGGCAGAAGATCGAAGTCGTAGGGCTAAGAAAAGTTTGACCATAAAGGATCAGATAACTGAAGTTATCTCGGATAATGCTGCAGTCGTGCGTGGTAAGCTGGCGCTTAGAAGGGAAAAGTTACAGAGAACTTACGAACTTTTGGATGAGAAGCACGCTGAGTTAGAAGAGGTGGACGAACTTCTGCATACAAATGCCGTCAACTACAAAGAACTTACAAACAAAGAGACAAAAATCCTCAGACAAAACTTCCAGATGGAAACTATGCTAAAGAAAGTACGCGCCAAAGCGATGGACTACGAGAGAAGAACCAAAGAACTAACGAGTCGCGAACAAATGTGTTTGCAAGAGATTCAGATATCAGGAATGGCCGAGATTAAAGCAAAACAAACGTCCGCCGAATTGAAGAGCAAACAAATCTCTAGGAAGGAGCTTCTACAGAGATTACAAGAGAAAGAAGAACTGTCTCAGGAGCGAGAAAAACGTTGTAGGGATACGTATGAGTTTCTAGACAAGAAAATTAAAGAGGTCACAACGAAGGCTGAAGCCAACGAAAGAAGAGCCAATTTGCTTCAAAGCAAACTTCTAAGGCTTCGTCAAGAATTTCATCGACAAACAAATGAAACGAAGAAATTGCTTGTACTTAGGAATGAACTGAAACACCTGTCGTTGGAATAGTAATTTGCTTCATTTGAAACTTCTAGCGGGCAATAGTACGTTTCTTTCACTTACAGTAGTTCTAAAGTTAGACGTGACCTTGGCTGTTTCGTTAAGGCTGGTTTTCACTAACAAAGTCGGTCAGAAGAGTACACTGTCTTCATACGATCTAATGAAAACCAAACGTCGGCCCGATGTAATGGAACGCAATTCTTCCGATTCCAACTTGGCCGGACTCCGTCGCTCAAATGAAAATCATATTGGTTTATTCTTTCACCTCTCCTTGCACCTCCGAAAACGCAGTTTCACTCGATCGTAATCGGAATCGGAATCGGAAAATGGAAACCTTCCGATCCTTGCAAGACCGATTCCGTCGAGCATACGACACTGCTTGCCACTCCCACGTTTGATTTTCACAAGCTCGCAACGGCTCTTATCAGATAACAGGTCTCCGCCTCGAAATAATGTATTTTGCAGAGCCTGAAAAACTTATAACTTATCTGTGTTCTCCAAACAGCGATACAACCTATGACCTTCCTAATACTAGTTCGAATGCTCGTCCACTGAGCTACTGGAGAATCGATCGATCATTCAGAGCTTGGCCATAAACTAGGTTGTTTCAAAACATGGTCTTAAGCATTCATCACTGAACTTGCGTTTTCACCATCTGTCAGTTTGACAATAAAATTGAACAATGTGTATCCTGGTAAGGAGATAAGGCTTTGTGAAACAATTAGCATTCGAAGTACACATCATCTTCTTTTCTTTCCAGCCTTTTTGCTTCTCTTTTCTTTCGCTTTCTGGCTTCTCGAATCCTTCTTCATCCTGGGGTCGACGATTTTATAAGGCCCTTTTATACCAGCAGGTCTTCTCATTCGTTTGGCGGCTGAAGGACAAAAAAAAAAAAAAATTAACAGTCACATAATATCGAAGTGATGGTAAGACGAAATTTGTTACAGCGAAACATATTAATTGCGTTTTTTGGATTTCTTTTGCTTTTGTTTTTCTTTAATTAAGTGTTTTTCTTTTCTTGGTGCTTAACACTACTTCATTAGTCGTTAGTATTTGTTATTGTCCCGTTTCACTGTTTGCAGCTCACCGTTATTCCTGTTACTCATTCGTATTGTTGCGTCATTTTTTGTCAAGTTTTTTAGAATAAATAGGACCTAGGTCAAAGTTTTTTATGCCAATATCCTGAAGTTTTACAAGCAGCACGTTTTATTTCGTTGAGTCAGCAATTCTTCTATTTTTCTGGTTTATATGTAGTACCGTAAGAGTGTGGATGTTTTAATAAAGGAGTTCGAGCACGAATACGCGTAACTTCGGTTACAAAATTCTTGGGGTAAAATTCTGTTGATCAAAGTGGTTAAAACTAGATTCAATTCAATAGCAGGCCGTGCGTTGCTGAAAGCCCCGAAACTTTTTGGGCGGATTTCCGGCGCCGTAATTTTTTCCTATGCATCTAGGACGATTCCAGGCATGAAACATTGCAGCAGTTTTGCTGTTTCTCACCTTGAAAACATACCAAAATACCAGCTTTCTAGAATAAGCGGATCGCAGTTGTACAAATAGCCTTTCGGGAGAAACGAGAAACGGGTCCTTTGTCTCAGTTGTTCGAATTTTGGATAACTTTATCCGGTTGATACATGGATGTCAGTTTCCAACTCAGTATAAAATACATCCGAAGCAAAACATTTGCGGATGTCCCTTGAGGGCGCCAATAGATCGTTTTGACATGACGTCACGGCGGCCGTGTTGGTGTCCCAAAACAATCTTCGGGGAATTGAACACCATTTTGATGCAAATATTTCCTTTTGTTTCAGTAATCAATATGGCCGCTGGTCACTTGAGTGAAAACGATCTATAGCCGATGAGATTTCCTTGTTTGTTTGGTCTTCGTGTTTTGTCCATGAGAGATGTTCGTCAATCAACTGGACCAATGATTTAGCTTCCTGAAGAATATGAAACAAAACAAACCATACCTTGGCTTTTCTTAGCAACCACGTATTTGACTTCTCTGGGCTTTCCTTTAAGAGACGCCTTTTTGTACAAACTGTAAATAAAAACATGCAGAAAATAATCCAATCAGCGTCCGGCTGACCGTTCTATCATAAAAGTTTCCCACTTCGTGTACTCTAATGCGTAGCATATGGAATCCACAATGACAGCCCAGTTGCTCGAAGAATGGCTAGCGTTAACCAGCGTTGAATACCTTGACAACTGAGCGCTAACCATGTTTGGAGCAACTCAGCCCAGATGGGTGTTATGTATGTCTACCTTCGTATCTGATTCATTTTTTCCTTTTCCGAGACATCCACTGTATCACAGATCGCCTCCGCCTTTTTACGAACTTTCTCGAGTCGTTTCATTTCCTGACCAAAAGTGAATAACACAACAACCTTAAGCACACTGTCGTAACAGAAGTGAATATCACTTGGCATAAATTTGAACTTAGACGCAGGAATTCAGAAATCCTCGGAAGGGCAGGAGGTCAGAAATCCTCGTCAGGATTTCCAGTCGTTCCAGTAAAAGAAAAAAAAAAGGGAAAAAAACAAAAACAATTCTACCTTTAAACAGGATTTCGAAAGCAATACATGGCCTCGTTGGACTCTTGTGCGTTAACTGCGCAGCAGCGCCCCATTATGTCACATGCACACGCAAAGGTCAACCGTTAATATTCCGAACAGGAAGTAAAGAAATACTCGTTATCCGCACATTTAAGGGAAAGCCAAACAAAACAAGCAAAGTGCTTTGTTTTTGGTACCTTTCGTTTTTTCCTGGCTTTAGCTTCTGCGATTTTTTTTATTGGTCGCACATTTATCTCCTTCATTCTTGCTCGATAATCCGCAACAATCTCCTTGGAAACTGGAAGTTGTCTCTGGTAATGCCTTGCTTCATCTTCAACGAACCAATCCGGAAGACCCTCGTCATTAAAAGTCCATCTGAAAACACGAAGAGTTGCTATAACCCGGCATACGGTTTCCTTAGTGAAGCCCGTATTTGTTTGCGATTGCTTTATTTGGTTATCTCAGGAGCCTATGGAGCGGTTTTCAATTGAGGGGAGAAAGGAAACTAAGGCCAGGAAGGTTGGAACTTTCCAACTCCTTTCCCTTGCCTGTTCCAGGCTCTCAGTTAGTCGGGACGAGCGAAAGAAAAAGCAAGCGCGAGAAGCGAGTCCGAGGAAAAAAAAACCGAGCGAGCACTCAGGCTTTTTTTTCTTGCGCTCGCTTTTTCTTTTCGCTTGTCCCCACTGATTTAGAGCCTGAAACAGGCTACCCTTCTCCGTTCCTTTTCCACGCTTCCCCCAGTTTTAATATGTTTTTTTTTATTGCAATGTACTTTTCCACCCCTCCGCGATGTGTATAAATATGTAATTGTCCCTACAATGCAACAACGCACGCAACTTTTGAAATGGCGGTGGGCCACAGAACGCGGCATTCAATAATCTCGTGCAACGTTTCTTGTAACTTGATGCGCTTCGATGCAGCCCCAGCCCCGTCTGCCGTGTCTACGCCCTAACTCATCACCTGTGGTATCCAGAATCAATTAAGTCTCTTTTATCTTTCCGCGAGAACGCCATCTTGTGCCCTAGTGCAAGAGTCTCTGGCGTGAGGTTCTTCAAATATTTACCTGCGAAGAGACACAACATCTGTTACCTCAACCCATAATTGCTCGGAAAAAAAAAAGAATTGTTCAAAGCAGCACTCAAATAATTTCCCCGGCGAAGTGTACAGCCGGTTAAAATGATTTAGTAACAGAGGTGGTACAGGTAATTGTCCGTTGCAACGCAAAAATTCTTTCTAAACGGGAATGCAAAGCAGTTTGTGACTGTGAGCCATGCTTCTCACTAGCTCGGCAATACCTAACTTCCTCGAGATTTCACTTTCAATGAGCTGCCCAGAAAAGGCGAAATATATGCTTTATGAAGCAGAGATTTAACTTTTGCAAGAGAAAAATGTTTTTGAATTCAGGTGCACTTTGAATGCCTCGGCCAGCATGCCATATCAAATTTTAACTCCTTTAGGTTTCGAACCTTGAAGTACCTCGTTCACAAAACATTTTGTGGAAACCAAACCCGACCAAAACTACCCAAAAGCGAGCTTGAACTCAAGGTAACGTTGGCGAAAAATCAACGATCTCGAAATACCCCTCGCGCCTCCTTGATCACCCGTTTCATTCGTCAATTGGACGAAAAGTAAAACCTCTGGCATCGCAGAACATCACACTCCGGATTTCATGCAGTTTTTGTCTTACTATTATCCTCCACTGGCACGAGTTCGAAGTCTTTTTGTTTGGCTTTCTTTGGTTTTTCCTGTTTCTGTGTAGCTTTGTTTTGTGTTATGTCGTCTTCACTGTCCGAGCTACCATCGCTTTCTTCGTCGGCAACTTCTTCCTCTTCTTCGTCCTTCCAGCGAACTTTTTTCGCCTGGTTGGTTTCGCCTACGGTTCCTCGTTTTGTTCCATTTTGTCCAACAGCAGGACGAGGTTCAGGTGTCTTTGCTGTTGTAAACAATCGGAAGTCGTCAATAACCAAAACACAGTCGTGTTTCCTTCCCTTCTCATGTCTTGACCTTAATTCAACATCGCTTGTAGCCCCCCACGGTTTATTCGTGTGGACGTATTCCGCACAAAAAACAATTGCGCGAGGTCTTAGGGCCTGTTTAAAAGGAGATAATATAACCCCAAGAAAGGTCACCATGCATCTTGAACTGTAGGCCGATTCTGAGTTCACTTCAGGCTCTTTTTCAAAGCGAATCCAAGTGCGACATTGGTGTTTTAATTTGCCTCAAACTTGCCTCACCCTATTGGAAGGGTTACCTTATCACTTAGCTAAGGTAACTCTCCTCGTAGAGACAAGTTTTTGTTTATTTAGGCCAAGTAAATGCTTAAATACGTCTTTGCGTGCCATTTGTCGAGAAATGGCAACCCTGGGTTGTCCCTAACTGGTGACTATTTGCATGTCAAGGAGGGCTATCTTTTGCCCCTCAAGGGAGGTAATCCCATCTCCATGTAAACAGGCCCTTAATTTGGGGAGTGAAGAGAAATCGTCGCAAAGAAGCGACCCTTGTTCAAAGTAACCTGCCAATGAAACATAACAGTTTGTTGTTCAGGGGAAAGGCCTAACATGCTATCACTTTTACTTCACCTGCAACAGTTCCTCCTTGGTTTTTATATTCCTCGACCATTAAGGAAATCTCCAAGTCTTCGTCTGCTTCATTTTCAAGACCTTGGAATGCATCCTAAGACAGTAACAGAAATACTTCATAAATTTAATCAAAAGCCCTTTTGACGTAGTGGATGCCACCAAGACTTGAAATGGGCTGTTACAAATGTTGCTTCAAGTCCGAGAAAATATAAAATTTGCTGTCATGCCCTAAATCATGTGATGACTCATTTTACTGTTTAGGAATTTAGTTTACTCTTGAACCATGAATTCTCTAACGACTTTCTTACCTTTTCAAACCACATATTTGCTTTGGCCGTGAGGGGAACTTGAGGTTCCAACTCTACCAGGAGCGGATTCTTTTCCCTGGCGTAAGGAACATTAATAGATCGCATATTTAAATTTAAGACAGTAATCCGATGGTACGTTTGCTTCCGATAAAACATTTGCATTTCTCCTAGATGCTTAAATTGCTTGCTATTAATTACAATGCATCTTAACTTCCTGGGCTGAGTTGGTTAACCGTCGGTTAAGTCCTATGAAAATCTATAGGTTGTCATGCTATTTATCCCGGGTTAGCGTTAACAACTCGGCCTTGCACAATAGAGGGAAACAGCAACTTGGTAATGGCCTACTGCTATGATGGTCACCACACAGGTTTTTAAGCATGGTATACAAGTTCATGACAAAACGAAAACCAGTTACCCAGACTGTTGTTTTTCAATGTTTGATTCCTTTACTCCATTTTCATCTTCCAATTCTAAGTCTTCATCATCATCTTGTTCCTTGTCATTCCCGTCTGAACCACTCTGGTCGTCATCACTACCAACATCTGAGCCAGACTCTAACTGAAGATCCTTCTCGCTGTCCTCTTTTTCATCTTCAAACTCCATTCCAGCATTCTCGCCATCATCCATTCTATCCAGATGCTTCATCATAATATCAACAACATAAGAAAAAAAACTCAATAGTATTGGAGTTAATAGTATTGGAGGGGAGGTGCTGTAAAGGTAGCAACAGAGGATAGCAGCAATGTGCTCAGCAGAAAGGAGGTAACTATGGAAACTGAGCCACAACCCACGCCCAGGCACCTGTCAACACGTCACTGGAACCCAGCGTGTGGACAGAGTACTTACCCCAAATGTGGGAGGGTGGGAGGGAGGGAAACGAGGCAAGCAAAGCACATGGCAGTGCCCCGGAAAACCTCCCTCGACCCCCATGTGATCTTGTTGAAACCGCTGCATTGACTTGTTTTTAACTTGGCCTAAATTAAATTTAGCCTCATTTAAAAAAGCTGAGCAGAAATTAGCCGGAAGTCAATGTAGCCAAGTGGTTAGAGTGCAAGATTTGCATGCCATCAGTATACTCTGCTCAGAAACACTTTACTGTATGAGAAATAAGAAACCACCACTGGTTATAATGCATGTATATACAAGTTTTTTATTTATACACACCTGTTTACTTTTGATATTTCCCAAGGAGAACACTTCCATGTCACTTTCAATGTCCCTACTGTCTCCTGGCAAAATCATTTTCAGTTGCATTTTCTCCTGTAATTTTTGCCTCTGTTGACGAACTTTCTTGTTTTGTCTTGTTTCAAGTAGAAAGAATGATTCAATTAAAAACAACAACAGCAAAAACAACAGCAACAAAAACTACATAATACCTTAATAATTATTTTTTTGAACTGTATGTTGGAAATGGGTGGCAAGTAAGCTGTGACAGGGTTCGTACTCTTAAGAGTTTTTCGAATTCCATCACTTTCCGTGACCTTATCCATGACTTTTTCCAGTTTTCCATGACCTAAAGTTCAGCTGCCACTTCCAAAAATTGTGAAAATCATCCTTGTTGTAGGGTATAACTTGCCTGTATTTTATTTTGTCCTTGCCTCGACATCTGCAATAATTTACCTACCACGCACAACTATAATTTTCCATGGCTTTCCATGACCAAAAATTTAATTCCATGACTTAACAGTCCTGGAAACTGAAATACTTAAATTCCATGACTTTCCAGGTTTTCCATGCCCCATACAAACCCAGTGTGATTGGCCTAAACTTTATTATATTTCATTTTAAGTTTGAAGATTGCTAACTTGCATTACAATTTGATCCAAACAAACACATTTTGGGCACAAACTTTAAAAACAACTGTGGAAGAGCTATGGGAGGGTAGAGTCCTTCGACTGTGCTATCTTAGGTCAATACAAAAGGTTGTGATCTTAATGAAACCTTTTTGCAAGAGACAGCTCTACTTTTGGACACCTGGAAAAAAGAACTTGTTACCGGTCAGTTGAACTTTCACACAACTCTGTATTTTTACATTTTAGCGTCCATCACCCATGTAGTCACAGACACTTTCTCTACTTTCCAAGGGTGTCCACTTCTGTGAGCTTTGACCATACTCAAATTTGGATCATGCTACAGAATTAATATCCACCTTAATCAAACAAACAAAAGTCTCCTCTTACATTCAGATGAGCAAAGTGACCTGGGGTGAAATTCCAGACATCTTACATTGACAAAAGAGAATCATTGTTATAACATTACTCATTCAGTCATCTGTGAATACCTTTTAATAAGAGCTTTCTCCTCTTCTTTAAGGCCTTTGATTGTATTTTCAAGACTTTCCTGCAAATTTGGTGTTGATGATCCATTGGTATTAAATAATAACAATGGGTTTAAATAATAATGAAGATGGTGATGATGATGATGACAATAATAACTTGAATTTTCATGAAAAGACTATTCATAAATGTCTCATTGCACTCAGGATGATTTAAAACCAAGCACGGTTTCATTAAACATACATGTATTCTAGCTTTTGTATTAAAACAACACCAAAATGGACAATTTATAGTAATGGTAACAGTAATGGTAATGAATTTATATTTATATACCGCACATATCCCATACAGTTCATGGCGGTTTACAATTCTTTCTCCAGGGTGAGATTGGACATCAGCCTCTGGGAGCTGCTATCTGTCCATATTTGATCTCACCCACCCACCCACCCGTCCCAAGCATGAATCTGAAAGGAGGACAGATGAGATTACATTCACAAAGGCCGGACCACCACACTGGGATCTACGTCCCCTACTCTTTACGAACAGTGTATGGGTTCTTTAACACCCCACAAAGTTATTATGGACGAGTGCTATGAGACGGGACCTACAGTTTATCGTCCTTATCTGAGAAGTCTAACCATTTACAGATGTCATTGCAAAGGCAGCACTTTCTCCTCAGTCATTTAAAGACCCTGAGTGATGGTCTGGCTGAGGTTCGAAACCATGACCTCCCACACGATGGTCCTGTGCTCTACCAACTCAACCCATGCTCTACCTCCACAACCTTATCACTCAATTGTTTAATTGTTTTTGAACAAAACTTTATTTTGCCCACAATAAATGTAATATTTGGAAAAAAAATATTACACTATAAATGATACATTTTGTGATATCTGACCTCCTCATTTTCTTGGGTCACTTCATTGTCTTCGTTACTATACAAGTCAGAAAAAACGATAATGAGAATGTGATAAGCAAGTTTACAGGATCATTGTTGTATTTCACCATTAAAAATAATTAATGAAAAAATACACACAGCATAAAGAGCTGTTACAGGAAGGGCATCGGTCATATAGCATCATTTTACCAAAACATAATACATTAATTTTAAAAACAAAATGCACTAACCTTTCCTGTTCATTATTCAACTCAAAGAACTCTTTATGTAATGTTCTGTGCCAGCTTAAGAGGTTCCTGTAATTTTAGAAGTGGATGAAGGTCACATGCCATTCAAGCTTGAATGGGTTGTTCTGTCGATCTGCAACACTTGGATTATTCCCTTTTTTTAAACAATAACAACAACAACAACAACTTACTTTATATCTGGCTTCCCAAGGACTTTTACATCCTTACAAGATTCTTTGATCTCATCTGTCGTCATGGCATGCTCTGCAAACTTTTTATCATCAAAGACAATCTAAAAAGTAAAAATCAACAAAGCAGCAAATTATATTGGGGAATTAAAACTCAATTGAAACTTTTTGCCTTACAATTGTAACAGCAGCTGAATATGAACAACTTACCTCGTTTACCACACTTAATACTTCTAAGGGATGCTCTGTTTGAAGAAAGTCTGACACTTTGGCTGAACTGAAAAGTGTGTAGTCACCTTCATTGTATCCTTCGGCTCGTATCTTTTTCTGCTTCTGAGAAAAGGCAGTTACATACATTCTGTGATACAATACTCCAGTCTATGAAATGCAATTTGTTTTTACACTGCTAGTAATAATGGCTCTCGCCCTTGATCTGACAGTCCCCCCACCCCCCCTGTACTTGCATTTGCCCCTCTCCTCTCAAAGCCAATGTTAATTCTTCTGCAGCATCCCCAACTAGTACTCCAATGCTACATACACTTGACACTAAAGTAAAGACTTGTTTATCATAATCCTAATCATAACAGTTCCTGTAATTACTTCCCAGAAAGAAATGGCATGCAGAGAAATGAAATGTGTGAGTTGATGACTTTGTGATAGTGGAAAGTCAATGCAGTTTGTGGAAATTGGAGCACTGGTCACGTTGTTAACATGTATCCAGGACAAGATGGCAAATTTCAAAACGTGAGGGTGACGACTCCTTGTGGAGAGTATCAGAGGCTGTCGTATCCATCCTGAGGTGCTCCCAAATCTCCGGGTGTTAGAGTAAAATCTGTAAGACAACTCTTAAGAATGAAAGGCTGCATACTATACTTAAGGTACATTTTTTTTGTTTACAAACTGAGAGTTGGCAGAAAGTACTAGTACCTGAGAGTACCAGAAAACTTATTATTATTATTATTTTGCCACTACCTGTGAGACACTGATTTTCTTTTTCTCCTCTGGTTCAACTTCCTTGAAGATGTGCTTTGGATCCAAAAATTTAGGATCAATCTTAGCTGGAGCTATATAACCCTTGGAAGAGTAAAAAAAGTCCATAAGCTAGTTTGTAAATTGGCTGAAAAGTACAATAATTATCATACAATTTAAAGGGCAAGTTGACAGTATAACCACTTTAAGTCAAAATTTTGGGCAGTTTTTCATTTTGCTTATTAGAAAGCTCCAACCTTAAGTTAAGTACTGTATATGGATTAAACTAAACTATTTAATGCATGTGACTCCATACATTTTGTACTAGTTTGTGCTTAGTTTTTCATGAAAACAGACTGGCCATTTTATGTTCCCTTCTCATTATGATAGTGTACAGTACAGTTTACATGAGTGCTTCGGGTTCAACACTTCATTCCCCACTGTCATAATTTTGTGCTCAGCATACCTGGCAAATAACAAAAATCTCTGCAGACTCTGACCGTGAGGCCTGGGGCTTTGTGGAATGCACTTTCTTGAAGAGTTGTTGAAAGACCCACAACAGTGGCTGATAATCTTTGGATCTGAAAACCTGTTACAATGTAATCAATTAGTCTTATGATGCTTTGGAACAGTTTTCAATTGAGCGTACTAAAATCAAAAGCACAGTAACTACAAAGACAATCGTGTTCTGAAGGAAATTCAACACCCTTCAATCAACCACAGTTGGAAGTAATTCATTGCTTTCTTTTACTAGCCAATCAGAATGCAGAGAAAGTAAAGGCCACCAGCAGCAAGTGTTGGAAAAAAAACGAAAGTGACCAAGTTGCAATTGATTTTTTGTTTTGCATCTGATTGGCTTGGCTTCTTTAACTAACACTAATCACAGACTGGCTTCTTTAACTAGCTATAGTAAGTTGGAAGTCATTTGAAGGCATCTGAAGGAGTCATTTGAAACTGAATGGAGGATGAGTGCATGGGAAGTACTGGGACCTCCACTGTGGCTGCTGGCCCCTAGACGGTACTGTACCAAAGACTCCCATGGCTGGAAATCCCCATAACACAGCCATAAGCCCTGTGCATAACCATCCAGGAACCTGTCACACTTCTTTAGCAGTGATAGGAGGGGGGAGACAGGAAAAAAACCCCTGACAAATGTACCCCCAAAACTCCTCAGAAAATCCTAAATGCTCTGCTATGGTCAAATAGAACAGGTTCCAGTTGTTCGAATGGTGGATAGCACTATCCACTGGATAAATCACTATCTGCTGGATAACTCAATTGGTTTTGCTAGGTTTTATCCAGTGGATAGTGCTATCCACCCTTTGAACAACTGGGGCCTGTTGAGACTACCCAGCTAAATGCCAGCCTTTTTGTTGTTAACAGTTTAGTAGTTAAGACTGACCTAATTAAGAATTGAGCTTTTTCCACTTTAATTAGTGTTGAATGTAATTATGCAATCATTACCTTGGTTTTGGCTTGTTCTATGATCATGACTGGATCAAAAAAACTTGCACAAACTTTTCACCCAATCAGATCCAATCCAAAACCACTTTGCAACTTATTCACAGTCATTTTCCCAGGCTTGGCACCAGCTGCCTTAACGTGCTTGAATAAAACCAAGTCATTAAAGGGGCTCTGTCACAATATTTTGAGGTATTTTGATCATCAACAAATTTACCTTTAAATTGAAGGAAACCTGAAAATAATGCTTTACACAGGTGGAAAAACACCAAAGAGATAATAATAAACCAGAAAGGAACAACGATGGTTAAGGATGGAGAAGATTGACACGGATTACAAACAACAAAATTGAAAAGTTTAGCTAAACTTTTCAAACCCATTTAACCGTGACATAGCTCCTTTAATTACCTTGATTTGTGGTCGGTTCAAGAATTCGTAAATCAGTCACCTGTGGCTTGTGATTTACAAATTCTTTTCATGTTCTTCCAACATCTTGCATGGTTTTAACATGAAACTTCTCACCTTGGTAATAAACCAGCCTCCTTGTTTCAAGAAATCACAAGCTAACTTAAGAGCACTCAGGGTAAGTTGAGCTAGTATTAAAAACAAAAGAAAGTGGCAAATACTGGTAATTAATTTTACCTACATAATTATAAGTAATTAGCCTTATTCACTCACGAGATCAGTAGACATGTTTTTAACCGAAACAAGGAATATGTTTGCATAAGTTCAACTCCCAGAAGATTACTTTGGGACACCAAAATAGCCAGTTTCTTTTTTTCGTTGTGAAGTCATGTGTACACACTATTGAACAGTGTTCTGGATGAGAATAACAATATTAAAATATTTCTTTTGAATAGGTTTTGCTTTCTTCATCAACCTTCAGGATATTCATTATTTATCAGAGCTGGAATAATTCTCTGGCTACGACATGGAATTCAATAGCTAAATTCTGATGGCCCATAGCACATTCACTTTATTGTATTGTAAAAAGGTCACCACCATGATACAAACAATGAATATACGAGTTCACAGATACAGCAGCACCTCAATAAGTTTTTATTGATAGTCAAAGTGCCCTGACAGGAAATTAAAGTTGCATGTGCTGCACACCCTTTCCCATGTATTTTGTCTTTTTTGCTAAATAAGAAATCAATTTTATCAACATATTATTTAAAATTCAGTTACCCTGCAAAAAGGCATCCTGTACCCATGCTGAGCCTACATTTGGAGCTCCATCGTTCAATACACAATCAGCTTTCCAAGTATGAAGCTCTTTGCTGATGAGCTGAATAGGTTAAGAAAACAAATTCATTAATAATTCATGGGGATGACCGGCCACAGATCGCATTTATACCTCTTTGGGATGGGAGGATTGCATAATGGAAGAAAAATTAATATGAAAATACATGGTAAAAAGTTTTTTGGTTCTTTTCATCACATTGCCCTAATTTTGGGCATATAGCATGGGGAAGTTCACCCTGTAATTTAAGTGCAGTTCATTCCTTGGAAATTGGCCATGATTTTGCAAAATAACTTAAAAGTATGCAAAAGTCAGTTACCTACAGGTTGTAGTTTTTGCCCAGAAAAAAAAAATTGGCTAACACAAAATAAAAATATTCAAAACACTGACATGTTGAACGTCAATTTGCATAAACCTGTTCAATGAGGAGTAAGGAGAGTACAATGTTCAAGTAACATAATCCAATCAATGACTTTAGTTAATAATTACCGGAAGCTGCTATCAGAAGGCTGGAAATGCTATTTTAGGGACCCCAGATTTGAAAATCTCCCAGGGGAGCATGCCCCCAGATCCCCCTAGAAGCTCGCACCTCTGGTGCTCATGATGCCCCCCCCCCCCAATAAATTTAACCCTGCTACAGCACTGCTATTATAACATCTAATATTAAGCTGATATGCAAGCAGAAATCATAATAAAAATAACGGCAAGATTTCCGTACAGGTCCCTACCTCATTATGCATGCATAATTTATTCCTGGCAAAACTCTATTCATGCTTGTTCATTGTGGAAGAAGGATAGCAGGAATATGCATGCATAATAAATGTACGGCGCTGTACAGAAATCTTTCCAAAATAACTCCTTACCTGTCTACATCTGTCTGTTGTGATGTCTTCTTGAATGGTTATGACATTATGAATAGCCTTGATAGGAGCCAAGTCAACGCCTAGTCAACATAAAAAGAAGTATAGAATAGATTGAGGCAGAAAGGGTAGGAAGTGGGAGAAAAATGTAAAATGAGAAGCTTCTTTATTTATAATTGCACATCAGCAAACTACCAAGAATGAAAAACCCAACAATACTGTTTAACTTATTTGACTCCCATTTAGCATCTTTGACAAAATGTCACATCTGAGCAAAAAAGAAAATTCACACTCGGGTCAATAACAGGCTTACTTCCTGTAAAATTGTGAAAGCTTACGTGTAGGTTATGAAATGTCTACAGGCATATCTAAGCTCTAAGCTTCTAATTAAATCAGGCAAGGGGGGTGGGCGGGGGGACAAGGAAACCAGGGTATATATGGAAAGGTGGAAAGCAAGACCCATCCACAATAAATACTTATACTCACCTATGATTATATTCGATACAGGCATGAACTTTGAAGCAACTTGTAGCCTTAAGAAAAACACAAGCCAAATAGTTGCATTATTTAAGAAATAGAAAACATTTTCCATGTTTCTATCGAGTCATAGAAACACGAGTGGAAGTTTGGGAGAACGAGAAATGCTGTGGGAACACGAGCTGCAGGCTAGTGAACACGAGCTGCAGGCTAGTGTTTCCACAGCTTTTTCGAGTTCTCCCAAACTTTCACGAGTGTTTCTATAACTCGATAGAAACACAAAGAAAACGTTTTCTATTTCTTTTAGAAAATAGCCCAAGGAAAATAATGAAAAACGAAGAAAACTTTATATTTTATTTATCATCAAAACGTAGATTCTCTACAGCACGCAATTTACACGTCAGCACACACAACAGCACACACGTCAGCACACACGTCAGCACACACGTCAGCACACACGGGAATGCCGTTTAATACAGCCTCATGTGTAAGTTATTGTAAGTTTTGTGGAATCTTATCGACTAAAAACTCTTAGTTGTTAACTATTCACCAGAATAATAATTATTATGCAAGATAGTGGTGCAAAGTTACACCTCAAGCAATAGTCAAATCCCCACCCCAGGGCACTAACTGAACGTCAAATTCCCTAGGCCTGTGAACCTAGTGAGTATTAAATTCAGGGTTCTCTTGGTCTTCCAAGATGGTGGGCATGTGAAATTCCCAGCCCTGGGGCGACACATACATGCACCCAGGGAAAGGCTCTCCATATCAAATCCCCGCCCCTCTCCCTATGCTGGGGCTTAACAATGACAGGTACATTACAACCACAAGCACTAATCAGATTGTTATCATTCCCAAAGCAAAATTATTAATGATATTTGGAAACAAACTCTGATTCATCAAGGTTAACATAAATTATGGAAAGATTTCCATACAGCAGGTCCTTACTTTATTATGCATGCATGCATGAATATTCCTAGCAAAACTCTATTCACGCTCATTCTTTTTGGAAGAGGGTTAGTTGGAATAGGTATGTATAATTAATGTACGGAAATCTTTCCCAAATTATTACCAGCCTCCTGGCGCTGCACACAAATCGATCAAGCATCTTGATGTCTGTAAGAAGCCAAACTTTCTGTTCAGCTGGATCAACTTAAAAGCCGACCGTGAACGATAACCTGAGAGAAAAGGGAAACTGAAGTTTAGAAATGACAGGGAGCTAATCTGTTACCACGATGAAGGTTGAGTTAAAGGGCTAGTAAAACTTATACAGGCAATTATGTTGTTGGTGAAATTCCACACAGCACAGCTGAAACTGACATGTTAACTGACTAAAACAGCTGACTTCATGATCAGCCAGTCCGATCAGCTGTTTTCAGTCACGATTTTGTGGCAAATGTTTATGCCAATAATAAGTGTTAATAAAAATCTGCCAGGAAAATACCTGTCTCTTTAGCGAGGTGGTAAAACTTGTCCTTCCTTTGCTTTCCGACTTTGTTTTTTTTCCCCATAGTTTACAACAAAAAGTTGGTATTCCACGTGAGAAACAACACGGAGTAGACTGGAGACTGGTGCTACTGGTGAGTACTTGGTGTATGGGGGACATATTGTCCCTACTATTGCTATCCGCTAGCCTACTGTGGGCTCGCTCACACCGCACGTGGGCCGCCATCTTGTTTCTTTTGCCGAATCTGCCCCGTTTTGATTCTTGAAGAATGGCTACAGAATCTAGATTTTTTGCTGCTGGAAGCTCAGAAAGTGAGTCCAGTGATAGTGATATTGAACAGCCAGTGGCTGCAAAACCCGCGGCTGTGGCAACAAAGTAAGTAGAATTAAGAAAATTATTTGTGACGCTGGGAGTTTGTAAGTTCTTTCGATTTCCATCGAGGAAATTGGATTGAACTGTTCTACTTTAACACTAACTTCATTATGTAGGTTGTGAATCCTCAGAGGAAGTACTGCATTTTACCCATTATAATAGAATAACTGCTCTTATCATAGTCACTGATTTCATCGATATCAAATTATGAACGTATGTACATGTACTTACATATACATGTATACATGCACACCTGACGTAACGTAATTAATTAATTAATTAATGTTAAGCTTAATCTTTAATAATTTTAACTACTTCCACCACATTTCGATCCTTTCTGTAGAACCCCGGTACCAAATTCGCCAGCCAACTTATACCGTTTATTACATATCTCGCATACGGTTACACTACACTCCTACTTGAATTTAAATTGCCCGAGCTTTTATACTCTAACAACAATACATTACTCGCGTAGGGCCAGGCTACACCTAATAACCATTGACAAAAATAACGACATTCCAACGATAACTCGCGCTACGACACTACTCTTTCCACCCCGAATTTTTTGTTTCAAACCTATCACAATGAAGCGTTTGAATCCTATAACCCTTAACTTTAACATATGTTGTTAAATGCTTATGATTTTTATGGCCCTGTTGCAGTGCAGTTCAACAAATGATGTTACATTTGTACAAGCAGGAATTTAGCCTGCATGACTTTTCAATGTGGACATACATTGTTACCCTTTTTAAATTTTTATTTCCAGGTCTTTCGTCTTCAGTGATGATGAGGAAGACACAAAGAGAGTTGTGAGAAGCCAAAGAGATAAACGGTAATTTCTACCAGTTATTTCATTCCTTTGTACTTGTTTAAAGAAGAGAATTTAGATGGGGAACTAGGGCTGCAACGATACATTTTCTCACGATACGATACTGTACGTATCTTGATACAGGTGTTGTGTGAGAGTTTTGACCGACCCCACCCTTGTGGGTTATGGGATGCGGTGACTAAAAAATAGTGTAATGAACACGTGCGAGCAGCGAGGAAGTTTTATCGAGAGTTTTATATTGTGAGTTCTACGCAGGGTTAGGATAACGGCTCAGTGTCACAATACGATACATGATACAATACACCATTACAGCGTGTTTTGTCTGTGGGCGTGCAAGACTGTCAGCTGACAATTAATGCGATGTACGCATCTTGAAAAATATGTGTCAGATCGGAAGCTATATGAAGCAAGGATGGAACTTTCTGGCCCCTTTGTTTAATAACTACGTGTGGCTACGCAAGGGCTTATTTTTGCGTAAGGAGTCATTAAAGAGAGTGATTTCGGATTGTTGGTGAATAATAATATCGCGATATGTTGCTTAAATATTGATATTCGTATCGTGACAAAAAATATCGTGAGTCACTGGTGCATTGCTGTATTGTTGCAGCCCTATGGGGAACAAGCAGTTCCAAACAGATAGTGCAAAGTTGTCCTTTAGGTAGTGAGCAGGTTTGAATATGCAACAAAATCTGATACGTTTGGTCTCTCCCTCCTCTCCATTGGCAACTCCACAATTCGAGTGGGAAGGGGAGAACAGCTCATGTGGACCTTCCTCAGTTCCACTTCCTTGCCCATCAGTGGATATTATATGCTTGTTTTTCTCCGCTCATTGTTTACAAACTTCTTTCCACGTCAGAGTTAAAATACAGCCTCACCCACCCATACAAAGAGTTAACATATTTACAAGTTAACAGCCAATCAAATAAGAATCAATGTTGGGTCCTTAACAGTAAAAGATGCTAATATTTTTGCACCGGGTCACATTACCATTTTTACTTCAAGTTTTACAGTCCCTAGCTACTGACTTTAAAACTACATCCGTCCCTCAGACTTTGCACTAAAACAAAATTAAGATTATGTAGGGTAAGGGCTTCCTGGAATAACCATAGGGGTCTAGAGTAGACAGGTTGTCTCATTTGCTGTTGAATCCAGTCTATAGACCTCATCATCCCGACATGGTTTGATCATGGGCAGTTGCAGCAGGCAAAGCAAAAATTACAGAAAATGTATGGAAAATTGAAAACAACTCTTAACAAAAGCGATTCCCTGAAAAAAGTGCAATGCTTTGCCCTGTAGCTTTAGTTCACAGTGCATACATTTTTCCGTGCTAACATTTTACGCCAGAATTTTGACATCGGATCCCCATATGAACACTGTAAATTCCTCATGCTTTGCCTGCCTGCCATGATGGCAGCTTAGACATTGTATGTGCCATCTATCTCATGATGTAACGTAACAAAATATGTTACATGTGAATTAACAGGTTTGAAGAGCTGACCAGCTCGATCAAACAGCTCAAGAATCACAAGAAAATCAAGGATATTTCCAAAGTCCTCACGGGTTTGTTTGTAACATTTTTGACTTACTGATATAGCTTAATGGTAACCTCATTGGGTGAAAACAAGAAGATAGAAGATGTGTACTGTACATGTGGATTTCAGCTCTCACATAAATGCAATGGAATTAAATAATCAATTTTGTTGTTGTACATACGCAATGAAGGAAGGACGTGTGTGAAGAGTAGAGGACATCACCACGGTACAGAAATCTTAGGAACAATTGTTTTTCTTGCCAGCTGAGCTTGCAAAAGAGGCAAGAAATTAAGCTCTCCACACTGAATGGTGGGCCTGGTGCAAGGCAGGTTATCGGTTTTCATGCTCAGTCACGGGATTCAGTTTTTGGGTCTTGCCATTTGTGCAACAGCTTTCCCACCCTCCTCTCCCCCCTAGCCAGTCTGAAATGTTTTCTTTCTTTTGTTTGACAAATTGTAGTAAGGTCAATTTCTTTGTTTTTCTCTATGAGCTGGGTTAAAAAAAAATTGCTTTTTGATATTCCATAATTTCTGTCTACTTTGTTGATGTTTGATAGTCATGTTAATAAAGTGCTGTTGCATTGTTGTGTGGCCGGCAAATGGCATTCAGTGTGTGAGAACCATCCCCCATGAGCATCCATGTTTTGCTACCCCAACTTTTGACTTTTGTTAGTGAAAAGGCAAATGCGTGCATTGATCACGGTTTGGGTGTGTTTTCATCTTGTAGAATTTGAAAATCTAGGGAAAGCTTTCACCAAAGCAAAAGCTGTGGTTGATAAAGAGGGTATTCCACAGTTCTACATCCGCTGTTTAACAGAGTTGGAAGACTTTGTCAAAGAGGTAAGCATGACAAAAATTGTACAATAAAAATGATTAAGACATTGTCACTAATAATGGCTTGTAACCTTTGATAATTTTAAACAGAAATAAATAAAAATGCCACATTAATCATATGCATAAACGTACACTACATTATATATAGTGGCTTTCTTTGTTTTATCTTTCTTATCAAGAACTGGGAAGATGCAGAAGGTCGTAAGAAGTTAAGTAAAGGGAATGCAAGGGTGAGTATAGTACAGTACATTATTAAATTGCTTTGCCTTGGAATCAGAACTATCACCATTGTCTTATTAAAGATGTTGAATTAATCTTGACATTAGCAAGGTTATCTCCTTAAATGTGCAATTAAAGGTGTTAAAAACTACAGTTGTGTTCTTTATTGGTCACTCTTATAGGCTTTGGCTACACTAAGACAAAAGTTGCGAAAATACAACAGAGATTTTGAAGACGAAATAGCAAAATACCGAGAGGTGAGTTGGGAATACCTACCACAACATGTGCAATGTGTTTAACTAATTGTGTGGGTTGGCAAGCAGGAAAATGGAGTCCCATTTATCTATCAGATAAATAAAATACATGTTACAGGTGAAAATGAGTCCAGGTATCTCAAACTAGAGTTGAAATTTCATTTGTCTGGTATTCATTACCATAAATAGACGAAGAATTAGTAAATGAAACTAGGTTGAAATAATGTTTACCAGAAGTTCTCTTTCTGTACCTACTCATTTCAGGTCATTAATACTAGACAAAAGAAATTTCAAATCAAACTGCTTTTTGCACTTGACATTATTTTCATCTGCAACATAATTTGTACCTGATGTTATTTTCATCTCCTCCTGTAGCTATTTTATTATAACTTTTTTTTGCCCAAGGGGTACCCTGGTGATGAGTAAAAATAATTGTCTGGCATTAGCCAGAGTAAACTCTGTTAAGTCACAGTTGGGAGTTAAAAAGGTTAAGGGTTTTGCATTTTGCAGTTTTTGTCAATCACTAAAATTTAGACTCTTAAATTAAATATATTTGATAATACTTAGTCCAGGGGATGGTGACTGTTGCTTTTTTTTTTCTTGAACAGAACCCTGTGCTGTCTGGTGAATCAGGCCGAGAGGATTCAGGTGCATGCATGTTGTAAATCATAGATGTCAGTTGAATGGTTGCAAAAAGACAGTAAGGCTTATACCAAAAAGAGAATGGCTGATTTCAAAACAAACAATAACCACAGCCACCGACAAAATTGTTGGGACACGTCTCACTCCCCTGCCTTCCTGCCTTTTTACCTCACAGGATTTGCTAATAAAATTGCGAGAAACAAAGTATTCTTTGAAACAATCGTTGTACCATCATTAATTTTGCTCAGTAACATCTGCTCCTTCTCTTATCATATTTTCCCTTTAAGCCTACTTCTCTTTGTCTACTGTCTTTGGTTTTTGTATGTATTTATGTTTGTGTTATTTTACTCTCATACTTACTGTAAGTATTTATAATCAAATAAGGGCATCTGATTAGTTTTCTATGTCGTGCAGGCCCTTTCTCCACTGTTTTTTGGAAGTATTTCATAATGATGTATCATCATATTCTTGTGCGGAGAATAAATAAATACAAAGAAATAAAATATTCGCACGCATCTTTAGCTATTGTAAATCTGTACTCCAGCTTCAGGTGATGATGATGATGATGACGATGATGATGATGAGGATGATTTCCTGGGAGGAGCCAGTGCATTTCTCAAGAAGAAGATTTCAGACAAAAGCAAACCATCCAAGTCAGTTGAGGTTAGCGCTTAATTCCATCTCAATTTGGCAAGGGAAAGGAACCCTGAGAAAGAGGCTAAGAATAACAGTACAGTTACTGCGATTTGCATAATCCTTCAAGTGCTAACCAGCAAACCACATTTTGGGTTCCAGTTTTTTTTAGTTTTGAGTAAGGTTCCAGCACTTGGCTAAGTGCTGTAGCCTGACTTCTGGCTGTTGTACACAATTGTGGTCTCATTCACACAGAAGCACAGCCCTTCAAGCTAATCCTGCCAAACCGACCACATGCTGGAAAGATCAGACCACAACACCGGTTACTCTGTGCCCTACTCTTTGCGAATAGTGTGTGGGTTCTTTAACGTCCCACAGAGTTAATGAACAAGGGTTGTGAGACGGGACCTCCGGCTCATCGTCCTTATCCGTTGGAGTCACTTGAATTTTTCAAGGGCATATAAGAGACAATTGCTTAAAATTGTCCAGAAAGTGTGAGGATCATTTCTTCAGTTCATTTCTAACCCACACTTCGTAATCATTTCTTTCATACTTTTTTAATTGAAATAACTTTTTTTCCTGCATTTGAGTTGTCAAACTTGGGATGGGGCTTATCTGCAAGTGTGGCTTATACGCCAGTGTTTACAGTATACAAATCACTGTGATAATTTTGATGTGCATCCACTGGAATGGTATTGTTGGTTCATGTTTGCTCAGGCTGCAAACGAAGATGATGATGACGATGAGGACAGCATTGATTGGGACAGTAGTGATGGCGAGTCTTCATCCAGTGACAGTGATATTGGTGGTGAAGGAGGTCCAATGCAACTTACTGCAAGCATGTTTATCAAGAAGTGAGTCTTTGTCCATCATCATAAACAATACAGCGGTTTTCAATTGAGTGTTGTAAAACCAGAACCAAAGTAATTACGGTGCCAATCATGTTCTGAACGTTCTGAATCACGTTCTTTAGCCAATCACAAAACAGAGTAATTCACCACTTGGTTTTACCAGCTAATCAGAACGCAAAGTGTGTCAAGGCAGCCGGCGCCAAGCGCGGGAAAATGAGAGTGACGAAGTCGCTATTGGTTTCAGTTTTGCATCTGATTAGTTGAAAAGGTCACATGAGTTTTCTTATCCAATCATAGGTTAAACCCAAACCCAAACCAAAGCAATCGCGTAATTTCTTTTGATTGAAAGCCGCTCTAATGTGAAAAAACAAATCCTTGTTTGTGAAGTGTTATCCATTGGGAATTGATGGCTGTGCGTATTAATAATGAAAATATTAATGGTCGACTTTATTTATGCCCCATTCACATCAACAACCCGTGTTTAATTAAATGAAGTTGAACAAAATGAAAATCAGTCACAGAAGACTGAAGGACTGGTTTTTACACACAATTTTTTTTTATTTGGCCTATTTCTGTAGTCGAAAAAAAAAATCAGTTAACATCATTTACAATGAAAACAATGTTTAACTAAACTATGTTTAACTTAACAGTTTTTAAACAAGTTTAAGCTTTGGTGTGATTGGGGTATTAGAGAGGGTGACACTTGACAGTAGACTGTAACCAGCAAGCATACAAGTAGACCCTGCAAGAGCATTACTGTGTCTTTCAGGGGGGACAATAGTATGCTACAGAGATAATGAAGCATTACTTTTCCTGCACCAGGAGTACTCACCTATCTTGGCGTTAAAGTTATGTTTCAAACAGTCGTGTGCAAGTGTATGCTAAACACAACTATTTCAGGCTCACTGATTTACACATGAATGGAAAGAAATGATCCTTTTACTGCTTTACTTTCTCATTTTCGGTTGCTTGAATAGAAGAATCTTCATTTCTATTTCATTATTAATATTAACACTATTGGCAGGAGGAGAAATTCTTTTTGTTTTCACCGATGGTTTATAGGGCCTTAACCCTTTCATTCCAGAGAGGTCGTGCATTGATGAGTACAGTCATGTGGTTTCAGCCAGAGGAAAATCTGTTGTAGTTAAAAATTTTGGATAGGTAGTAGTAATTTTTTTTTTAACCAAGTACATATTATTTTAACCAGGTAATTATTCCTTTGGGTATAGTTTGAATCAACTGTTTAAAAGCATATTGTGCTTGTTTGTTTTTAGACTTGCAAATTCTCTCATTGTACTTAAATGAATTCATTCCTGTTTTAGTCCCAGACTCACATCCAGCAATATTGTCAGTATTCATAACCCTAACTTCAAATTGAACTATTTAAAATCAGTTCTTAGGCCTCGTTGCCAGCCACAGAAGGATATAAAACTAACTGTAGTCCAAAAAAAAAATTTTAAAACCTGAAGATAAAATAACCTAGTTTGTAAAAATAATAACTTGTCAAAATTGAAATTAACTGAAATTATAAATTACCTGCAAGATCTATAAAATCACTCTTAGGAAAGAAAGGCTTAAAAATAATCTTCTTGTTGTGTTCTTGTAAATGTAGGGATAAAGGTCCAGAGGACAAAGTAAAACAAAAAAGAAAGATCAAAGACAAAAAGACAACTAAAATCCAAACCAGAGAAGGTGAAATTGATGAAGGTGGATGGACCGAAGTCAAAGGGAGCCACTTGACAGCTGCGGTATGTTCATAGGAAATACGTGTATTATAAGTTTATCACTAGCATTTAAACTTATCCCCAACTGCTGGGCTCAAGAATCCATTTAAAAATATTAGTGGGGAAAGGCCTCAGACAATCCAGGCCTAGAAGTATCTATGGGAACTCTCGCATTATGGGAACAACCCCAGAAGCAGCCTCTGACGGGCACTGTCATACTGGAACTTGGTTCAGTGGAAAGATTCACCTAATGTCATACCTAGTTCCAGAGTTGAGACAGGGAGGGTGGGACCAAGAGAAACTGCAAAGACCTGGACAATAAGAAAGCAATAATCTGCAAAGATCACAGGAAAGCCAGGCGTGCTGTAGCACAATGTACAAAAGGCCCTGCCAACTTTAGGGGTGCCCTGCTAAGGGCCTGTTCACATGCATGTGGGGGACCCTGATAAGGTAAGGTATCCCGCCTACCCATAGTCAAAGAAAGCTAGGATTCAAATGCAACCCCAGGGCACTGGGGTGAGATTCTGTTTGACTTCTTCACTGATTTTGGCTGACCAATGTTTGGATCAGACAAAGCTTTTTGTTTTGTTATTGTTTTGGGCATTGGACTCCATGCCTAAATTGTCACTAGCATTGTCAAATTCTTCAGTATTTTCTTCAATTAAAAGCGATAGTTCTCCACGGTTTGAAGATGAAATTGGCAGAAAAGCTCACCAGGGTTATAGTGCTTGGCAGCCATGTTTTCTTTGGCGGGCTTTGGTGGAATTCAGAAGTAAAGATAAGTGCCTGGATGCACGTCACCCAGCTAGATGGGTTAACCCACCTTCAACGTTCACATGGAGAAAACTCACCACAGCTAAGCGGGTTACCCGGCTGACCAGGCACCCCACCTCGGTGGGGTACACCTTACTTAAAAGTCAAAGCAAAACTCTGGATGAGGTAGAAATAATATTAAGTGGAAACAAACAATGCAAATAATCTACACTGTCTTTGTTTGTTAAACTAGAAAAAGAAGGTATTGTGTAATCCATGCATCATGTTTTATTGTATAATTTTTAGGATAAAGCCAAGAAACTTTTCCCCAAGGACACAGAAATCACTCATCCAGTTGTTTTGAAGAAACTGCATGAGATTCTCTCTGCCAGGGGCAAAAAGGTCAGTATTAGTTGAGGCAATGAGCTATAAGTCATGCTTGTTTGAGGAAGCACGCTAGTGCTAACATTTCTGTTTGACCGTGAAGTGTGAACGTTTTTAATGTTCATGTTTACTTTTCAAACGCTAACAGTTTTGTCGGGCTACATGTCACTTTTGGTAAATGGGATGTTTGCGATGAAGTTGAAAATCAACCTCGTTTTTGGTGCCATCCAATCATCTTTTGTTTGTGTGCTATCAAAGTTCTGAAGTTTCTTGTGGGATTGACCAAGAACTTTCAAAATGGAGCAAGAGATGCAAGTTCAAGTACAAATAAGAGACACTGGAACAGTATTTTCTTCAAAAACATGGTCGCATAGGGCCAAAAACAATGTCCACTTTGCAACCTGGCTCCAAACATTTTATTTGTCAAAAGTGACACATAAGCTGACAAAACCGTAAACAGGTGAGTGAAAATGTTCACACTTCACACTTGAAGACAAATGGTAGTATTACAGCTATAACTGGTGGAGGTTGTAAGTTTGAACTATTCATGAATTGGACCACCTGCATCAACAGGATCTTAAAGTGAGCTTAATCTCAGAACATTTTCTTTCACAAGTTACATAAAGTTAACGAAACTGGGCTGAGATACTAGAAGCTTGGTTAGTGTTGATTTGCTAGCCAAGGTAGTGGTTTCCATCTAGGAGCTGGCTGCTGAAAAAGAAGAAGCTCTTGGATACCTCAGGAACCTCAGGTCACTTAGCAATGTGTTTTCATGATATTAATATCCTTCATCCTACAGGGAACAGATCGCACAGAACAGATTGAATTCTTGAAGCAACTAAGGGTCATTTCTGATAGGGCACTGTTGGGTAGGTTCACTTGTTCCAGAACCTATGGTTTTCATCTGCACAATCTAACTTTGTTACTGTTCTACAAGATAGCATTGATGTCATTTCCAAAAATAACTCGATGACTAAATTTGTTCTAATGCAGGTGTTGGCATGACAGTGAAACTTCTTTTCAACATAATTTCATCCATCTTCGACTACAATCCTAATGTGGCCACCTGCATGAAAGCAGAGATGTGGCAAGAGTGAGTAAAATCACAGCAGAATATTTGCTTAAAAATATTGTTTATACCCTTTCCTGCCTGAGGGGTACATGTACCCCAGGGACGAGTGAAATCATGTGGCATTAGCTTAAGTAAAATCTACTAAGTGGGGGACATGTTCCGCAGAAAGATTGTATTTTGCTTGCGCATGCGCGCATGAGCGAGATTGCAGTTTTTGAGCAGATGGAGAGGGTGTTAACCCTTTCTTGCCCAACAGGTAGCCCAGTTCTGAGTGAAATCTACTGCGTTAGCTAGAGTAAAAGCTATAGGGCATTCTCTTGGGCATTAAAGGTTGATGATTCATTTAAGACTCTCCTATTGAAAGAACTAAATTACTAGTTAATATGGAGCTACATCATCATCATCATTAGAATAACATCATTAAATATTATAATTATACATAAATACTTTATACAAGTCTGAGGTTTGTTTGTTTTGTTGTCACTTAAAATAACTCTTGAGGGCAGATGTCAATTCAATTATAGTCATTATTAATTACTACCCAAACAAAACCCTTTTTGTTTGTAGATGTTTGAAGCAGATTGAAGAACTGATTGATATCCTGATTGCAAGTCAAGGCGAAGTGACTGTTGGTGAAAACATATTAGAGGAATTTGAAAATGTTGATGTAAGATTTAAAAAAAAAAAAAGTTATTACTTACAGCATTACTGCCAATAGTAATGTTATCAAAGTAGACAAGAATGAATAGGCCATTTTTTGGTTCACTTCAGCCTCTTTTTCAAAGCAAGTCTACGTGCAAAGTCTTTCTTACAAAAATCGGTTTTTATTCACATGCAAAGTAAAAAATAATTATCATCACGTTTGCCCTTAGACTCACTTTTAAAAAGAGGTTGACTTGAACTCAGAAATGTCCTATTAACAAATGTGCCTGTTAAGCACTATTGAAACCTTTTATCTTGCAATAATTACTGGCTCCAAGCTGACTTCTGGATTCAAACCAAATAAGTCTGCACTGTTGATTTTCCTTTCTGATTTAAATTTAATATAAAGAGGAAAAGTTGCTTTAGTCGTCAGCAGTAGTTCTATCTACAGGTCAGCTCTGAAGTTGGTCTCAATGGAAGCCAGGAGTGCACTGCTTACCCCTTCCCTCTGTCCATGCTTAGGTATATTTTACGCTGCAACTACACCTATTTAACAATTAGACTATGCATTCAAGTTTTGTATGAGTGAATGACTCATAGAAAACAAGAACAAGTAGTCTTATAATCATTGTTTTAGAAGAAATCCACTCACATACTACCTTTGAATTCATTCAAATTTTTGTTGATTTTAAGATTTGAAAGATGAAAACATTGTTTTATTTTCGTTCAAAACGACAGCTTTTTGTGCTACTCACTATCTATCGTTCAATAGATAGCAAGTAGCGAGCCAATCCGATTACAGGATTCGTGATATTATGTGGGTGGATTTCTACTAAGAAATGATAGACATGCACTTCCTGAGCTACACCTGTTCATATTGTAATCATTAGATCATGGATACTTAATGGGATTATGTTGTCTGGTAAGCTCCAATTCTGTTCCTCTACCTTTGTTTTGGGTTAAATAAGAGTGTGGATCAACCTTACAAAGTTCGAGGATGTCCTCTGGTCACTATGGAGCGTATGGATGATGAATTCACCAAAATGCTTCAAGGCTGTGATTGCCACTCCACTGAATATGTGACAAGGTAAATGCCACACTACCCTGTTATTAACATTTGAGGCTAGCAACTGCAACAAGCAAAGAAGTGCCAGCAAACCATGAACTACATTTTATCATCTTTACCACAATTCTCTATTCCTTATGTGAATAACTTTTGTCTCTGCTAAACAGAAAAGTGAGATGCAAGCAATGTAATTGCAATCATTATGGCATTCAAAAAGACATAAGAGAAACATGCGGCGATCAATAAATAAAAGAGTGCTTGGTGTCATTGTTTCCTTGTAATTCCCACAGGTCACATTTGTATTCAGCAGTTTTCGTTGTATCTTATGTGTCAAGAAACACTGAATAGTATTGTGGTTTTGTTGTTTCTAAGCTGTCAACAAGTTGGCGCTGGTTGGTGGCTGGTTTCCTCTCTTTGGCTCAAAATCCACAGCATAATTATTTCTCGTGGATGGAAAGAGAGTTATGATGAAAATCCCCCCCCCCCCCCAAAAAAAAAAAAAAAAAAATTGGAATCCTCCCCAATTCACTGTGGTGCATTAACTGTCCTACTGATCATCAAGCATTAAAAAACCCTTGCTAGTATTGTTTCGCTACAGTAGGTTCTTGTTAATTGAAGCCATAATTTATTTCTGTACACTTGTCATGTGTTGTTTGTAGGCTCAGAGATGAAGAAAAAGTCTGCAAGCTCATTACAAAGTTGCAAGGTTACCTGGAAGTGAATGGCTCAAGATCAGAAATCTGCAGAATTTATTTGCAACACATTGAGCATCTTTATTACAAGGTTCATGTCAGTGGTAAAAACAGGGTTCAAGTAGTTGCAGAATGAAAAACTTTCACCTGTTTACCATAACCGACTTATTGAAATGACTGAATACTTTGCAATATCAGAAATAGGGGACTTGATGTTTAAGATGTTTAAGGCTGGATGTAAAATGAAGTAACCATATATTGAGTAATGCAGGCCTACTTACCAGCTACTAATTTCAAAATATGCCCTCAAAAGTCAGTTAGACTCTATGCACAGAACGTACACTCAACAAGTTGTTTGTGTTTTTCATCAGGTGGATTCTGAAGACAGTGAAGAAGAAGCTAAAGAGTCAGGTAGGTAGAGAGGATCAATAATATATATTACTGTAGGCACCACACATAGGGCCCATCTCAAATTTGTGATACGGCAAAGAATTTAACATTTCATTGCCTTTTCAACTGTTGAGATAAATGTGCCCTGTCACTTTCTTGAATTTGTTTTTATCAATTAACTAGATGCCGATAAGGATTCTGGTGAGGGAGGAAAGACAGAGAATGGTCCTCAAAAAGAGCTTCAAAACTCCTCTGAAAAGGTTGACAAGATGTGCAAGTTCATTTACTCACGTGACACATCGGACCGGATTCGCACAAGAGCTATGCTTTGCCATGTGTACCACCATGCATTGCATGATCGCTGGTTTGAGGCACGTGATCTGATGCTCATGTCTCATCTACAGGAAAGCATTCAGCATTCTGACATTCCAACTCAGGTTTGTTTTGTATTTCTATCTTGTGAGTCCCAATATCAACATGCATGTTCTCACTTCTGTTATCTATTGAGAAAATGTGGAGATACCGATAGCATCTGATACATGAACACAGTACAGAAGGTAGTTGTACAGGGGTGGATCTGGTGGGTGGGGTGGATTGGGTGACTAGCCCCCCCCCCCCCCCCCCCC
>BLFK01000991.1:947608-964663 GCA_014634185.1 Astreopora myriophthalma | reverse complement strand
AAAAAAAAAAATTATTTCAGGGGTCTTTTAAGCTTAAATTTATGAAAGGTAACTTAAGTACTGCTGCTTCGATTTCGTCTGTGATTTTGTTGAATAAAGTTAAGATGAATAGAAGGAAACAAAATTTTGTTATTAGTTCAACTGAGTCATCTTGATAGCCTACAGTGTATGAAATCAGCATTCAACTTATATTCCAATATGGTTCTGTCACCTCAGCCACCCCTCCCCTTCAAAACGCCTTTGTCTGCCACTGATGTAACAATTACTGAACTGAAGAAATGATCCTCACACTTTCTGGATAATTTAGGCAATTGTCTCTTATATGCACTTGAAAAATTCAAGTGACTCCAACCGTATTCGAACCCACGACCTCTGCGATGCACAAGCATGAGATAAGCACGAGCACCAGAATGGAAAAAGTTCCTTTTCTTGTGGTTATGCTTACAGTAGTTCACGCTGGTTCCTACATGATTTTTCTTATGCTTATGCTTGCACTTATGCTTTTCGCACAAGTGGGAACCAGAGAGGTGTTTTCAGGAAGCCACTTGTTTTCCATGAGCTTAGTGTGTGTGGTTGCTGAGCCAGTGTTACAGATGTGGCAGATTAAGCAGTGGTTTAAATTACTCTGGTCAGTTTTGTCTTGAAACTGTCTAGTTGTGATGCTGCTGGGTGTTCTATGAGAGTTGGCCACAGACTTTTTAGTGTCTGTAGCCTTAGTAGAGAAACATACAGCGTAATCAGTACATGCTCAAGGTGTGGTATCGCAGCTTAATGATTTTGGGGAGAGGGTATAGTAAGTAGCTGTACACACAGTACATAATGTGTAAAAATTTCAAGCTTGCCGAACCGAGCTATATGACGAGAAATTCAATCGGTGCTTATTAGTATGCCATTCCATACATGCGGGAAGTTTTGGGAAGGATTTTTTGGCCAGTTCATGGCTTCACTGCTATTGCGTGCTCCTAACAGAAGGCAAATCTATGACCTTCTGATTAATTCTCATGCTCCACCTCTGGTCTGCAGGAGACTTGTAGGAGCAATTAAACTAGGTCCAGGTGACAATAATGGACCTAGATTAATTGCTAATCATTGGTCTTCCAGGGTTAAAGTAATGTTTCACGATTGTTTCTCTATCTCTGTTGTTGAAAGTTTTGTTTGTACTTCGTACAGAAAGCACCCACAGAGTTACATTGGCTTTTGATAAAGTACTGCTAAATTGGATTTTTTGGTGCTATTTATAACAGAGCTGTTCATTGTGACTTTCAGATATTGTACAACAGGACAATGGTTCAACTTGGACTATGTGCTTTCAGACATGGTATGATCAAAGATGCACATAATGCTCTGCATGATGTTCAGTCCAGTGGAAGAGCTAAGGAACTTCTGGCCCAAGTATGTGCCAAAAACATTGACTAACATCTTGACTTACTTTGGAAATAAATTGCCAGTTAAGAGGAGTGGTTTATGGTTTAGAAACCGATAATAATTTTGAATGTGCTTTTGTATAGGGTTTAATGCAACAAAGACAGTATGAGAGAACTCCAGAACAAGAGAAAATTGAGAAGAGAAGACAGGTTAATTTTATTGACATGCTCAAATTATGTAGTATATATTATATTTAGCCAAGCATAAAAGTGGAGCTCCACAATGACTTTTTTAATAGCATTTATTTAAGCTACTATATTTCTTTACCCATGGAGTTGTCATCTCTAGTACACAAATGTCATGTGTTTTGTGTAAATTCAACAAAACTAAAATGTGAGTTAAAACTTGGTCACACGAGTATTGCTGTGCTAAGGTGCCTTACTTGGAGTGCCTGGCAAGAACTCTGTGCTCTCTGTTTACTTCCTCCTGCTTATGAAAGGAGTGGTTTTTCTCTGGCTTGCTAGCTGGCTGAAAACAATTAAGTCATTCGTCACCAACAGTATTACCCTTATTCAATATTTACTGAAGTGAAAATTAGTCCTACCAAAAGGAGTTAAATTCTGTGTGTCTACTTCTACTAGTTCTAAGTTGATTTAATCATCAAACATGAAACAGTTGTTAATGAATTACATCATTATTACATCACATGTACAACCATTTGCAAACTACCATGAATGGTTAACTTTTTACCCATTTGTTTAAGTGCGCAACATGTAAGTTTTTCAAGACAAACCATTGCATCTTTCACCTGAACCGATTACATTAATTTTAGACATTGAAAATATTATGTTTTGACAGCTTCCTCCTTATGTTTCTGCACATTTTCTTTCTTTTCTTTTTTTTTTGTACTAAAGCTGTAATGCTTTTTGTTTAGTTTTCTTTGTTAAGCCTTTTGCTTGGCAAATTAAAATTTTCTATCCGTATTGCTAAGCAAAACTGATTTCTCATGTTTGTGACTTAAAACCTCGTCATAAGAAAGGCAACAGTTTTTCTATGGTTTCCTTGCATTTTTTTAAATTTTATTTTTTTATAAGGTTAATTTTTTTTTCTTCCCTTCGTATCCTACATGTAGGTACCATTTCATATGCACATAAACCTGGAGCTTTTGGAGTGTGTTTATTTAACTTCAGCAATGTTAATGGAGATCCCTTGGATGGCTGGTATGTTGACTTTATTTATGAACACTTCATTTCTTCATTTATCAAGGTTATTTGGGTCAGTTATAAGTGGGATTTTCCACTGGTTGAGTGAAACAAAATAAGGGGAAAACGTTTTTCTCACACACTGCTGTTGCCTGGAAAGAGGTCGGGTGACCTAAGGTGAGCAGTCATTTTTGTTGGTCCGCCATTTCTGACCTTTTTCCTACCCACCCACCAAAGATTTCCAGTTGTTAAACACGAAGAGGCGCTATAAAAGGAGCGGTACCTTCGTTGCCTTTACCTTTACCTTTGTCAATCATCCGTCGGCACATACAGAGCTCTGTGAAAATTATATTTTGTGCACTAAAAGACCTTGCGAGCAGGAGAAAATCATTCATAAGACAACACAAATCGATAAAGTATGTCTTCCATGCATTTACTGAACATTTAGCAACACCTAAAGTCACACTTCCCACCATATTGGTGTTTCTTCTATTGTGACCATTCCTCGCCATTTTGTTTTGTTAGCTCACTCGAGCTGAAACAGGGGTAGGGTACTCGTATGTTGATTGGTGCTTCCGTGACCCTGCTAGTTCGAAACGTTTTTCCCTCAGGCTTGTTTTGAGGTATACAATTTTATACAGCTTGTATATGTTGTTGAGATTACAATTAAGTCAAATGAAGCTATGATCCTCGCAGATATGGACGCAATTTTAGCAATTGCATAAAGAAACCTGAAAAAATTCAGGACTTCAACGTGGTTTGAACCCGTGACCTTGCGATGCCGCTGCGACGCTCTAACCAACTGAGTTATGAGGCCTCTGATGTTGAAGTCCTGAATTTTTTCAGGCTTCTCTATGCAATTGCTAAAATTGCATCCCTAACTACGAGGATCATAGCTTCATTTGATTTCATATCGGCAGTTCAAATATGATTCATTTCATATATCATTTCATCCCTTCATTACAATAATGGTCAGGCCGTGGTGGTTAGCCTGGCATAGCTACCAGTGGTGTGTGAGAGAGGTTATTTTAGGTCTAGTTTCCAGTGAATTTGCACACTTTGTGGATCAACTGGGTTGATTTCTGTTATCTTTTTCAGCTCATGCATATGATTACAGACCTCGCATATTAAGCAAGAGCTTCCACTACCAGTTACGACAGAGTGAAAAGCAAACTTTAGTCGGTTAGTAAAATTTGTTCCGACACATACAAGAATTTCACTAAACTAAAAAAGGAGACTAAAGGAAAGCATTGCATGTACGCTAATGTACTTAATTTATAAAAAAGAGCATCTCTGAAATCTAATTTGCATCAACCTCTGAAATCTGTGAAATCTAATTTGCATCAACCTTGGCTTAATTTGAACACAATGAAAAATCATAGTTTGACGGAATTTCAGGTCCTCCAGAAAGCATGCGTGAACATGTTGTAGCTGCTTCCAAAGCCATGAAGAAAGGAGACTGGAAACAATGCAAGGACTACATTTTGGCTGTTAAAGTATGATTTGTAGAGAAATGTGTAGATATGAAATAATGAATATAGCAGCAATGACACTGGCATACTCAGAAAAAGGTGTAAGTGCCCCTAACAGGAACTGGACCCATGACTTTCCTATTATCAGTTTGGATGCCCTACAACTAAGTTGTAGGAGAGTCATGGCAATTTGTACAGGTAATCACATGATTTTGAGTGCAATTTGGAATAAATAAGCACAGTAAAATTGTTCAAAGACTAACAACATTGCTCGAGCCCATAGGGTGAGTGCAATTTGTGGTCTTTGAAAAAATTTACGAGTGATTTTTTATTCCAAATTGCACGAGAAAAATCATGTGATTACTTATTAATAATATTCATGCAAAAATTGGGAAATAGCTTATCATAACTGTGCAGAAGCAACAGGTAAATCACATGCAAAAATAATTTATTCAAGCCCTGCAAATATATCATTACGCATTCAGTCAAAACAAGCTTTTTCAATGTTTTTAAAGTTTTTAAGCCACAGCACATTTTAAGAGAAAACTGCACACTTCCAGGGGTAAAAACATGATTATACGAAGACTTGATTTTTATACTGCTGCATGAATCTGTGACAGGTTTGGAAATTGTTCCGTCAAACAGAACAGGTGCAAGAAATGTTGACAAGGTAATTTATCACCTGTCTTGTACTTATGTTGGGAAGTACTGTACAGTATAGTTGTTGCATATCTTACCCCAGAGATGATTTTTGAGAGTGAGTCATGGATCAAGAACCTTCGTTGGCGATTGAATTAAGTTTAGCGGTTGAATTTTATTATAGTAACTCGCAATATTAATTCGTCATCGGAATGTATCCTTTAATCCACATGGATACCAAGTCCACAGTTGTTAAGTAGAACACAACAGAACATCATTATTGGGGTCAGTATGCAGCTATTACAACAGCCCATGTGATTGGCTCAGAAAACAATAGAAGCATTCAAAGAAACAACAGAAACAATGAACCCTAACCCTGAAAACAATAGAGCTGCGTCCTAACCGGATCCAACGAAATTAGAGGTTGTAAACAGCTGTGTGGTATCTGCATTATTGAGGACTGGAGTTTGGGGAAGTAGTAATGCTCTAAATCCAAATCTATATCGATACTGTGCTAAACCTCTTTAGTGGGTTATGTGAGCAGAGGGAAGTGGTCAGCTCTAGGATGCCTTATGCTGCATACATAGACTAGTACATGCTGGTGAAGTTTTTATAGCCAATCCTATCACAACGTGATTGAAGTAATTTATGATTTTTGTTTATTTTAAGGAAAATACAAGAAGAAAGCCTGAGGACATATCTGTTTACATACAACAGTGTTTACGACTCATTGAGGTAATGTAAAACTTAGTATTTCAAAGCAGTGTTGACAGAAAGAGTTTCCTTATACATTGCTGTAAAAATGAAAAAAAAATAGAACAAAGACCACTGCTGACTCAAGTTTTACATAGCTCCTTTGAGCCGATGTTTAGCTGGCGTTTTGAGCAAAAACAAAACAATGGGGGCTTCCTCAAATCTTCAAATCAATAAAAATTGGAATGAATTTGAAGGTAGTATGTGAATAGATTTCCACTATAACAATTACACTACTTGTTCTCGTTTTCTATGAGTCAAATAGTCAACTTAGCACTATGTGCCTCGTTGACTATATATTGAATCATAGTAAATTGGAACTCATAGTCTAATATTGTTAAATAGAGCAGTTTCACTCACTTGATCGATAGCCATGTTATTTAACCAAAACAAAAGAAAATGTTTGCATGAGAATTGAGTTCAGTTGTTGGAGTAGTTTGGGACACCAGCATGACTGCCATTTCTTTGTTTAGGAACACCAATGTGGCTGTGCACTATGACACCGTGTGAAAACTCTCCACTGGAGAAAGAGACTCTGTAGTGAATTGCAAATAAGACAGTTAAAAGAACATGAATCACAACAAGTCAAAAGATCTACAACAGCCTGGAATTACAAAATAGGCAACTTAAGCACAGACGTTTTTGAGGGACGGACAGCAGCTGGAAGTGAGGCGTTTGCCCTTTAACCTATCTTGACACTACCAAATTTGTATTTTCCTGTGTCTTTACTATTATAGAAATGATTGCTCGGAAATTTGGGCGAATCAACTGCCCAAGAATAGAAAAAAAGTCAGTTTCTGGTTGCCTTCCATCACTCAAAAACGCCCTTTGTTTAAACTCCCTAATATTTAAATGGGACTCCATAAAAATCCCCTAAAGACTGTTGAAACTAACCTTTCCTGAATGTCCCAAGTGAGGTGAATTTGGAAGTGAAGATGGCAAGTTGGGGAGTAGATAAGGATGAAATGAATTATCTATGTGACAACCAGTAATGTTGCCGTGATAAAGCCTTAGAAAACCATTCTAATTACAGGCCTTTTTCCCATACAGTCTGTTCACACTGGCTGAGATGTTTGATTTGCCTCCTGCTGTGGTACACAGCACCATCAGCAAAATGATTATCAATGAGGAGCTGCAGGTCAGTGATAAAGTGTGGTTTAGTTTTTGAGGTGTGTTACACTAGGCAGTGTCCCTTGAAACTTGACTTCCAGTGGCCTTGTGTGACAAGTTGCAAGACGGTTTACAAAAAAACATTGCACAATAGACTGTTTGTGATGAGTGCAATGCCGTGCCAATTTCTGGCATTCTTACCTCATCTATACTCACCTCGCCCAATCTCTCAACTTACAGTTTTACTTGTGTTTACTTGTGTTTACTTGTGTGTACACTTGTCTGACCTTGAGAAACTGCAAGCAGACCACAGTGTCACATTGCATGTGGGTTTTGATATTTTAGTTCACAATCTCACACGGTTATTCTAGTTAGTTAATGAATGTTGTAATGTTGAATGTGCCTTAAATTAAATCACCACAACTTAATAAAAAGCTTAAGAAACAACAATGGCAGCACTAGGGAACAGGTCATTTCAGAGTATTAATTAAAGTGTTTGATTATTCCATTGAATTAAGGGAGGAAACCCTTAACTACAAAAGGACTGCTATGGACGACTGGAAATTGACATTTTTGTGTTCTCTTAACCCCTTGATTATCTTTTTCGGGCAATTGTGTATTTGGTAAGTCATGTAACCAAAAACCAAGAAAGCCTTAAATCTCAGGGAGTCTAGCTTTTCATTTGCCAAAAACTGTGTCAGCAGTCCCTCCATGTACAGGCATTTCTCATGGTCTGAAAAGTGTTCTTAAGGAAATCGCCCGCATAGCAACCACTTTCTGCAGTTAAGTTTCATCCTCAAGTTGGCCACTGAACAACAGCAGACACTGACGTTTCAGTATGTTTTGCTTGACATCAAATCAAATCAGAACTTTATTTAAAGTGGTCGATACACTTAGCTACAAGCTAGTTTTCAAGTATGCCACTATTTACTTACTAAAAAAATACTGGAAAACAAATAAATAGCTTTGTATAAAAACCTTAAAACTGATCTATTCTAAGAATCCAATTGAATTAAACAACTATTTACATCGATTTACATGTTGTAACACTTCTCCTGCCAGGCCTCCTGGGATGAACCGACTCAGACAGTTGTGATGCACCGAGGAGCCGAGCCTTCACTTCTCCAGAGCTTAGCTTTACAACTTGCTGATAAGGTAATTGTGCCTGCTAGAAAAATCAATACCCTGCAAGCGGAATAGGGCGAGTTCACGTCAGTCTCTCCTTCAAAGCGAGTTCAAATGCGAAAGTTTTGTCTTGGTAAGACTGAAGGGAAACTCTGCCCATGTGGCTTGTTCAATTAGTCATTGTGACAAACATCACCAAGTGTCCTCCTAACCATACTCTTCAAGTAAACGTGAACACTGAGTTCGGTGATTCCTACTTTTCAACTAACTTTGGATTTATTTGCAAGAAATACTTTATCCCTTCTCCAAATTACTAGGTTAGCACCTTGGTGGAAAACAATGAACGTATTTATGACACGAGGCATGGAGGGTTTGTTCAGTTCAAGGACAGACAAGGTATGTTTCTCATCAGTGCGTCTCTAACTCACTCATCAAGTGAAGGTATGATCCTTGCAGTTATGAACGCAAGTTAAGCAATTGCATATTGAAGCCTGAAAAAATCCAGGATTTCAACGGGATTTGAACCCGTGACCTCGCGATGCCAGTGCGACGCTCTAACCAACTGAGCTATGAAGCCACTGATGTTGGGAACTGGTCATTTGTGGATTCAAATGTTCTCGTCATGAATGAATCAACGAAATGATAAAAAGAAACAACAATGCATCTAACCCTAAAGGCAATAGCGGCTGCTACACTTCAAGGCTAGTAGAATTGCAAGCTTCCGAAAGCTGCTACACCACTGCAAGTCCTGCAGCAGCTCTCACAGCTCTTTCTTCATAACAAAACCCTCATAATCATTAGTTTCCTCTTTTTACCGTTGGTGAAATCACACCTTTAAACCTCCATTTCAGGTCAAGGGCGTTATCGGCGTCAAAACCAACAGCATTTTGATCGACAAGACCGACCCGAAAAACAGGACAGACAGGAACGGTACAACTGGCAAGATAGATATGGCGGACGACAGCATGACAGGTCTTACCAGCAATAGTTGGCTTAACCTGTTATCAACCTCAGTGAACTGCCAATGTACTGTTTTCCCGCAAATTAAAGTGCTCTCCGGGCAACTTGGACTAAAAGTTGTTGCATGTCGAGTATTCTTGTGTTGTTTTGACTCGGACACATTTAAAAGCTACCCCGTTTCATGGCTTAAAACGCCTTGGTTTTCAAGATACGGAGGGAATTGTGGCACTCGAAATACGCCCGAAAAGTTCCGGGGCTTTCGAGAAACGGACGCCAGACCCACCAGCTTTTAAATTCACTAGTCGGTATTACAACCTGATCAAAGATACCGATTATGAGAATAAAGGCTTTTTGATCTTTGAAGAAAATTTCTTGAATCCCACTATGAAAAGTTGCCTTGGCAACTGTAGCAAGCAGCTTTTGTTCACTTCCCGGCTGTAACCCACAGAGGGATTTGCCAGCTATACAACATACCCTATCAAGTAAACGAAAATATACTGAACTACAGTAATTTGCGCCGTGTTTCAAGGTTGACACTTCTCTTTCGAAGGTAAACTGACATTACGTTATTACACGAATTATTAAACTGTTTTTACTCCAACGAACGAACGATTGATTCCCCAAAAAAGGCCCTGCAAGTTGCGGCTTTTATAACATCAAACGGAATACTAATGAGCTCTCCCAACGAAGGGACCTTAATTAGAAGTATTCTTTTAAACAACAGATAAAATCTTCCAGTTGGATTGATAGATAGCTCAGTTGGTAGTTGAGTGTGCAGCGAAATTCCAAGGACATGACTAGCCCGAAGGCAGGATCTTTTGCGGGACGACGTTTTGGTCATGAATAAAAAGGCAGTGAAATTGGCCATTTTCGGCCATATTACTAAGGGGTTAACCTTACCATTTTGCCCGAAATGGGCCAAAATATGACAAAATTTAAAAACGGTCAAATTGCATGAAAACGAGATCGAATGGCCCTATAATTGAGTTTTCTGGAACGTTTAAGGCCTGTAATTTAATTTCAAGCAAGAAAACAAGATCTGGGGGCCTTGGAGGCGACGTTTTGGCCATAAATAAAAAGGCAGTGAAATTGGCCATTTTCGGCCATTTTGCTAAGGGGTTAACCTTACCATTTTGCCCGAAATGGGCCAAAATATGACAAAATTTAAAAATGGTCAAATTGCATGAAAACGAAATCGAATGGCCCTACAATTGAGTTTTCTTAAAATGACGTTTGTAAACAAAGAGCTCTGAAATTTCGTTTTATTAAAAAAATAAGGGGCATGTTTGAAAAGCAAAAACGATTTGAGCGAATTCCGGTGAAGATGACGGTGGGAAAAACTCCTTTTACATCGACAAATATGTTGTTGAGCTGTTGAGCTGCGCCCTTCGCAATTCAGCCTTCGGGCTGAAAGTAAGGGTGATTAGCAGACACACTACAAATATCGACTTTGGTATGTTAGCTGCTTAGCAATGGAGAAAGGACAACTGAAAGGGAAATGAGCTACAAGAACTCCTGGTGAGCTAAGTCATCTAGTGTTTATCTAGGTTTTTATACAAAGTGCCCCAACTGGTCTATGCGCTCATCCGACCGGTGTTACAGAGGTCCTGGTTTCGCCCGTTGCTAAGCAACTAACATACTATCTTTCTCACGGGCGCATTACACCTTCAGCATCATTAATAGGTCGCAAATATGACTTTTATATTCTGAAATGTGCAACGCTGTAAAACGTCCGCCTGGTGAAAACCCCTTTGATTTTATCTCACATAATTGTGACACAAATAATCAGAGTAGTGGCATCTTATTGACCTCTAGAAGTCTGTGCGGATCGATGAAAAAATACTTTTTTCACCTATTGCCTTGAACTTGAAAAAAATATGCACCGTAGAAGACAAGACTGTCAAATGAAGTTCTGGAGGTTACTTTGCAAGAATCATTCTCAACACAAACACTCTTAATTAGTATTCTGTTTTCCAGTGGCCCACGTTACAACTTGTTCACAGGTCTCCTGCTAGCTAGGTGGAAAACGCTATTCTCGTTACCTAACCACGGATCTTAAGTTTGCGTACGAAAGAGAAGAGCTCTGGAATCGAGATGGCAGAAACACCGGAAGTTTGTCGTTGGCGCTTGTGCAAAAGCGCTGAAACCAACATTTGTGGCGACGAACACGACCGAAGAGCAGATTTAGATTGTGGGCGGCGTAAGACCTAGCACGAGTAATAGGCACATTAAACGCAGGGAAACAAAGATCAACACTGTGTTGTTTATAATAGTTTTCTTACTCGCCACCTACACTGCTTGACACAGTACCAATCTCGTTCCCAGAGCCCACGTGCCTTTTGGTCAGCACCAAGACACGGAGCTCTGGAATAATCAAATTCCAGAACTATGATATGATATGATACTCCGTGTCTTGGTGCTGACCAAAAGGCACGTGGGCTCTGGGAACGAGATTGACACAGAAAAGACACAGTACTTGATCGACTGGGGCCCGTAAGTATGTATAGCCAGCGGTAGCTTGATCAATTTGTGCGCATGAACACTGCGCATTCGAGGCTGTGCCTTGGTGATGTTGGACGTGGGTGAATGGTAAGTGTTTTCTTTACACAAATAATCCGTCAAACCCAACTTAATTTATCCCTGGAGGTATTCGTCAGGGTCAGGAACGATTTAAACGCATTTGAAGGGAAAGACACTGTTTCTATGTGAGGTTTTTAGCCCTTTATGGAGGCAGGCGAACCGTATTCAAATAGCCATGTGAGACAAACCAACATGTCAGATACAATGACTTTCAAGCTCTCCTGTTCTCTCAGTCGAGCTCACTGGCCTTCAACGTTTTCATAAAACTAAGTCCCCGCATCAGATATGGTCGGTGCTGAAAGAAACCAAAATTAAAGGAGAAGTACGCTCCAGATACCATAATTATAATTTTATCTCTGCCATTAAAAACTATGACTTTGTTTATAAAAATTTACGACTTATCAAGTTTTGAGATTCCAAAGAGCGGCGTAACTTCGTGAAAATTGTCTTCAAATGTGCTCAACAGTCAACTCTGCACACTGCCATTAATTTTTTGAAAACAATAAATTCGGTAACCTGGCTGCACACGCATGACATCCCAGCTAGTGTTCAACCTGTAGATGGTGTGAAACAAAATGTGAGGTTAACAAACAGCTGAAAAACTATTATTGTTCAAACAGATTGCAAAGCCTTTCGGTTCCTTTGTCTTCAGAATCCAAACTTTCATTGACCTCTCGGTTTTGATTTAGTTTGTGTTCTGTTTCAAACTGGTACAGTTCCTGTGCAGCCATGTTGTTGTAAACTGAACTCTGTCATGTCACAAGTAAGCGGCCTGTCACCAGGTTGCTGAGCATTATAAAAAATGGTTGCACATGAAGCGAATTATACCAATTATTTCATGGATTGGAAAGGTCTGTCCAAGCTGAAAACACAGTCGTTGGCATAATTTTTATGTGCAGTTTCCGATTGCGGAGATAAAAATTATAATCATTGTTTCTGGAGTTTACGTGACAGTCCTTTAACCTTGTGTTGTTCTTTGATTTTGACTGACACTTCTTTCTAACAACCCCCCTCACTTTGCCTAGTTCTTTGAGTCAGAGGTTGAAGGCGGGCACTTGTTTCCATCGCTCAAAATGTCGTTGGACATCTCCTGACAATTATATGATGTATTGTTCCTTATCTTTAGCGACCAGCCTATCGTGGTCAAGAGAACACCTTAAGTTGGATAGAAAATGCGTAGAACAGAACTCCAGTTCGACAAGAAACCGCACTTCTGAGCTCCATGCTAATCTACAGTATTTAAGTCTAAGCACCTACTTGAAAATGATTAGCTTTAAGTTATTGTGATGGTACTCCTATTTTTAAATTTGTTTTAAAAAATTGGCTGTTTCAAGGAACTTTCCTCGTTAGTCTATTGGATATCGGTATTACCACGAAGTGAGAGAGAGTTCGACACGTTTACTCTTCTGAATTTTTCTTCTAACTTTATCTTAAGTTTGGAGAAGATTTTACCTCATGTAACTGGCAGTAAAAGAGACTTGTCAGTTTGAGCGATGGAAACAAGTGCTAGCCAAGGTTGAATGATTACAGTCTGAACTCTTAGTGCAAATTGTGAATACAAAGTGACCTGAGATCCCAATTCCCACCAGTTCACCTTGAATCACTGATCTGGGTCAGATAAACTTGTATCCAGTGTTTTATTTTTTTGTCAGTGCGTGAGTGGGCGGAATTCAACAGATCCTGCAATCTGATTGGTTCCAGGAGTGGGTGGAATTTTCTCACCAGGCCCGCTCATGGTGGGCAGAATCATTTGCATGCTTACAGCCCTAAAATGTTTGGGTCTTTTGCACGCTTTTTGTTGTGTTTTAGAAAAAAATACAGATGCTATTCACCAGCCTAGGTCAGTCTGTATTGGGAAAAACTGTGCTCTCTGTCTTAAGTACCGCCCTCAGCCAGTACCCAAGACCTTGGGCAAAGTTTTTCCTAATACTGACCTCCCAGCTGGTGAATAACCCGGATGAAGTGACAGATTCAGTACACAGAAAATATGAACCCTTTACTGTTATACGAGTCAGCTTCATCAAATTCTAGTCGCCACTGTTTTTTAGTTTGTTTGTTTTTTTGCCATTTCTAGCTTGTCTGTCAAGCTGCAATTTTGTTCATACACTGTATAAAGTCATGTTTTCATGGATTGCAATCTACCTAATGATTGTACTTGCAAAGAGTAAATACAGCGCAAATATAGTTTTACTTGCCATGCTGACATCAGCATGGAGGGGGCTGGATAGGCCAATGGATCAGTGGATTTTGGAAATATTTTTGCCTGGATTTCAGATTTAATGTGAAATCTTAACAGATTTTGGGATGATGTGAAGTATATATGATTTTGGGATCCCGCAATTCCAGCAGATTGCGGTTTTGATCCTTCTTTTCGGCCCAGATTATGGATTTTGCCTGTAATAAAGTTCGGATTACGGATCTCGCCGATCTTGTTCAGATCACAAGCTATGTGACAAAATAATATTGAGCAGATTTGGATGCAAGTACTTTTTTTTGAATGGATCGATGGATTTCGTTATTAAATCCTAATGGATCAGCAGATTTGCATACCCCTATTCACCCCGCTCAGCATGGCTTGAGACTGGATACAAGTTAACAACTTGATTCTTGAAAACTTGGGTCTTAATAAACAATGGTGGCTTGGTAGTGCAATTATGCCTTATGCATTTTCATGTCAAACTGTCTTTTTCACAACCATCCCCAACTTCCAATGCAGAAACCCATGAATAATTACATCAGAGGATTCCCAAAGCACTGCAGATGAAAGAAATGCCCACTTTAACAGGTTTTGAATCGAATTTGCTACAATTGAGGTCTTGGCGGTGGAATTTCATTATTAATTTGGGAGTTCTGACATAATCATGGATATGGCATATTGCCAAAGTTTTTGTACCAAGCATTATAATGGGGAATATGCAGCACTTTTGAAGAAACGTTCAGGTGTGTCCTCCATTTTCTAATCCCATAATTATTTATGTAAAACTAGATTTAAGCTGCCGAAAGCCAAGACAGTGAAGTTAAGGATACATGTACATGCAGCAGTAGAATGCACCATAAACCATAAACATGAAGCTGCACACTGCTTCAAACACTTCAAAGACATTTGTGATGATGATGATGATGATGATGATGATGCTGATGATGATGGTGATGATGGTGATGGGTGGCCAGGGCCAAATTGCCGACAAGTAGGCCAAAGGTAAACAGTGATTCCTGAAGAGAGTTTCGTAAACATAATTCTCAGTAGTTGAACTTGAACTTGATTCTCAGTAACTTTGAAGCATGAGTTGTTAGGGGGTGTAGGACAAGCACTTTGGTATTAATTTATCTGAACATCATGAAAACTGGTTTTTAAATAGAATACTGATGTGTTTGTTGTGAGGTCAGAAACTGAGGGTAATGGCATCAGAGGGCTTTGCAATATTGTGTTATGATTTCCGATAGCAAACATCTTGATCAGCCATCTGGGATTTCAGGATAGGCCAAATACTTTAGGAAATCAGGGTAATAGACTGCAGAGAAATCTAAAAGCGGGTCTGATTATTAAGAGAGATATATTTTAACATTGCGAAGGTGAGACTGAACTTTTTAATAGTAAGATTATTCAATAACATTCTATTTGACATGGAGACTGGTAGTTGATTTTACTTTTTTTGCAGAAGTTGTGTTATTCAGAGTTATGAGTGGTTGATTTCTATTTTCAGGAATGCTAATCCAGAGCAGAGTGTCAAAGGATAAAGCCCAAGGGAGCAAGTTGGTCTGATCACTGCAAAGGTAAGAAGTCTTCTTGCTTCTTTAACAGAGGGAGGTCTGTGCTTTTAGTCACCATTTATTTTCTCTCTGAAAGTGACAAGATACATGTACATCACCACAGCAAGCATGTTTTGAAATAGATTTAAAGTGTTTTCTTTTGCAAAAGTTCACTTTTAAGACCATTAAACAGTCACAATATTATAGTTTGCCTTTTCTCCTCAAGACCTCACATTAATTTTAATAGCAGCACAAGTTACATTATGTGTAAGTGAACAAACTGGCAGCCATTTGGTCCATGGCACTCAAACACAGAATTCTGAGATTTTCTGTTGCTTTCGTTTTCTCTTTTACTGAATACAAGTGTATTTTAGACATGGCACATCACCATAGTGAGCATGTTACGAAAGATTTTAGTGACAAATTTCAAGATTGTTCTTTTTAAGTTCATTTATCTTCATTTTTTATTTTGATTAATTTCCTTTACCGCAGTGAGCATGTTTTGAAAGATACATTTTCTGTATTATTTTCAGCCAGAACATTCAGGTTTTCTTGCTGTTTTCTTTTTCTTCTTTGAATAGAAGTTGATTTTAGACGTGACACATCATCGCAAGCATGTTTTGAAAGGGGTCGCGGAGAAGTTTAAGATGTTCTTCTAAAGTTGTCTTTTGTATGCATACATGTAACTTCCTTTTCAAGTTTGAGTTTTTGGGGTCAAATGCAAAGTCATGTACAATTTTATTAATTTTTAGAGATGACACATCACTGCAATGAGCATGTTTTCAAAGAGATTTCAGTCAGAATTTTGAGTTTTGTTTTTTGTTTTTTTGTGTGTGTGTTTGTTTGTTTTTAATTGAATACAAGTCTGTCAAGTCAGCAACTTAAGCAGTTGTAAAGAAGCCTGAAAAGAGCAAAACAAAACAAAAAAAATCAAAACTAGGCTTGAATGGGACTCGAACCTATGAATGTGCAATTGTGCTGCACACCGGTCTACGCGGTGAGCTATCAAGGCAACTGGAAGCTGGTCAGTTTTGAGCTTGACATTATATACCTCTGTACAAGATGACTGCATGATTGAGAATTTTATTATAATCATGAAATGTCCCAGTTGGCTTTTTCAGGGTTCTTTGCAACTGCTTAAGTTTCTGACTTTACTGTGATGATGAAACATACATCATAACATTTCATACATGCACAGGGTTCGTATGGGTCATGGAAAACCGGGAAAGTCGTGGAATTTCAGTATTTAGTTTCCTGGCCTGGAAAGTCGTGGAATTTAATTGTGGGTCATGCAAAGTTAGAAAATTATACAGCTACTGTATGTATGATAGATGTCAAAGCAAGAACAAAATGAAAGAAAGGCATGTTATCAGAAAATACCCTAAAACAAGGACAATTTTGACAATTTTCGAAAGTGACAGCAAAACTTTAGGTCATGCAAAACTGGAAAGAGTCATGGAAGAGGTCATGGAAAGTCATGGACTTTGAAAATCGGAAGAGAGTACGAACCCTGGTGCAGCTCAATCTATGACAATCCCATTTTGTGTGGTTATTCTCTATCACAAATACAACTGTTTCAGACATGACACATTACATCACCATAGAGAGGATGTTCTGAATGAAATTTCAGCAAGGAATTCTAAAATTTTCCCCTCAAGCTCTCATTATTTTGTACTTGTGTAACTTCCTTTTTTATTTCACTTGTCGAATCTGCTGTAGCAATAATTTATCCATCAATTTTGTGTTCAGTCGATCCCCTAGAATGGTAAGGCCACAAACATAGGGTACATGTATGAGCGCTTTGTATAGGAGAACTAATGAGCTTGTCGTATCTTTGGACAAAGTGTTATAAGGGAACAAAAAGCCTGAGGGGATGTCATCAGCAAACTTATCCCTCCCAACCACTCCTCTGTGGGGGAGGGGGGTTGATTGCCCCCACCCCCACCCTTTAGAAATCAAAATACCTATCTTCGTGACAACATTGTGAATGCTATAGACAGTGAGTCGGTGAGCTACATGTTTCAGTGGTTAAAATAATTTTATTTTAACGGAAGAGAAATTAATCATGGGGATAACACGTACAATTCCCCCCCTCCCCC
>BLFK01000991.1:931383-947598 GCA_014634185.1 Astreopora myriophthalma | reverse complement strand
TTTAGAAATTGGACAGACTACAATTACTGATATGTGAACAACTTGGCCCTTGCTCAGGAAAGGAAGAAGAATTTTGGAAACGGAACAGAAACCAGACTCGGTGACACCAGCAAACGCTTCCCCTTACCCCACCCTCAAGGGTTATACGCTCTGGTAGTTTTGATATAGACGTCCAAGTGGCACTAACTTTTGTTAGTTCGTTTATTTCGTATTGCTCACTTTAATGCTCCAAACTAAGTGAATCCCTCCCAGCTAAGGATCAAATATGATTATAGCTTTATAGCTAAAGGAAAAAAACTTACTGGATCAACGAAGCAGTAGTGATACTCGACGGTGAACATTTTTTTCGCTGTATAGATTCCCTGTGATTGATGCTGTTACTGTTAAATTTTGGTTTTGTGTGCAGTATTTTTATGGCCCGTTCATTTTAAGTCTTCTCCTTTTATCACAGCTACAGTTTTCAGAAAATACTTGATTCTTTTGCATCGCTTTTAAAAAAAGTTTTTTCATTTGCGGACAACATTATCGAAAAATGCCCACATTGGATATTTCAGTTGTAAGGCGTAACCGACTTTGCTAGGTTTTGTGGAGAGCTCCTCGCTCTTGATTGTGGTTTCTTCTTGAACTCGCGCATTGCGCTTGCGCAAGACCGATTATTCTTTATTGTGATAAAAAGTCCTTCAGTCAATCCGCCGCCAATTGATTTTGTGTTGTTTCAAACTAATCAGGCAGTAAATTCCCCACGGAAAGAGGTTTGCTTTATCAATTGTCATTAGGGACTGTATAATACTAATTTTGTCGTGTGTTTCATAATTTATGAATACTTGAGTAGGTCGTGAGAGCGTGCAAATTGGTAGGAAAACATTCGAAATCAACGGGAACACAGCTTTCATATAATAGCTTTACAGTTTATTTTCAACACGAAAATGTTCAGAATTATGTGAAACAAGTTGGATGATGCGTTTAAGCCCCAACAACAAAAGGGGAATGATATTTTTTCAACAAGGCAGAAAAGTCTGAATTGGTTTGCGATTTAATGACCCTCGGGTAAATTCAATATCGGTTAAAGAATATTCCTTTAAGTCACCTTGCCAGTTGTAAGTTTTGATTAACATTTATTGGATCCATTATTTACACAATAATTCAGCTTATCGTAGTACGCGGACACGTTTGTTTGTACAATAGTTTTCTCGAGAAAAATGATAGGTTAACTCTTACTGAATCACCAGCGACTCGAAGTATTTTGCTAACGCAAAGACATGGTAGATGCAAGTCCTAGCTTTACTTGTTCACTCTTGACAATGGCGTTAGGGCGACGCCGAAACGTTGAGCAATAAACTTATCAAAGTATTTTAAGACGGCCAATACTTTTCTCAGTTGCCTTTTCACTGCTTGGGAACTGACATAGGCACATTAATTTGACGAGAATATTAAAAAGGTCGACGTTCAGGAGAAAAAAACACACACACTGAATTAAACTATATCCCAGGAAAGTAAGTTTACGAGTTTCGACGTAGAATGATTTACCTTAAGCTTTCAAACGATCGTGCTTGCCCCTGACGCTCTCAGCATTTCTCAGCTATAATTAATTTAAAAATCATTCACTCGTTTACAGCGACATCAGACCTGTCGGGTACTTATAGATATATATTTTTTGTATGTAAACTGACGTTAAAGTCTTTGCTGCAGTTCTGTATTTTCAGCGAATCATTTTGAGCCCTTTGTTGGGATAATAATTAGAATGTTAAGTGCTTCAAATCGTTAAAAACCTGTTTTGAATGTAGAAAAGATAGAAAAGGAAGAGAAAACAAGAAACAAAAAACTGAAAAGGAAAAAAAATCAACCGTGGTGCAGTATCGGCTCTTGAACCAAGCCCCTTCGAAGCTACTTAAATTAAACGACGGCAGGAAAGGCCGTCGTTTGTGTACAAGGCGAAAAAGCTTCAATGAGGAGCACGTTTCAATGGAACTAGGTTGTGGGTCCCATTGTTCCTGTTGAGTTTATAGACGGAAATAAACCATGTTTTATTAATCAGTTCTTGCGGTCATAAGCTATTTGTAACCATGGTAATGTAGGTAGTCATGGCGTGCAAACAAACAAGTAATTGTTTCAGTTTTACATAATAACACACTTGACCATGGACCGTTAGACGACAGCTTTGCTTGCTAAATTGCGACTCCAAACAAGTGTTTTATTTCTAAATCCTGAATAGCGAGGAAAAATGGAAATGACTGTGGTACCATGTTGAATTCTTCCTCTCGAAGAAATCTTACATTTGAATGTTTATGGTGTCTGCGAAATATTTGCCAATGGAAGGAAGGCTTTGTTGCGTAACCCGTCATTAACAATGGCTTTCTTTTCTAGCTTTCATTAACACAACTGAGTCAACAGCAGAACAAGAACGAAAGCCCAATCTTACAAACAAGGAACGATGTACAGAACACTGAAAGGGACAGAAGAAGGACTATTACTTCACGTTCCAGAAGAAACTATTTGAGGTAGAGAGAGCACTTTGTTGTTTACGTCCATACCGAAGACAAATGTTGGCTCATCACATTAAAGGATAGTATCATGCGAAAATCAACTCAGCTAAGGAAACCGTATTGGCATATCTTAGATTATTTTTGTAACTTTATTTGCTCACAAAGACGATTTCTTGCGAATCTCGTGTTTCCGCGCCATTACAAGACTTAGTTCTTTCCCTGAATCCTTCCCTCTTAACAAATCTTATGCTGTTCTTTCACGTATATGGTTTCTGACTCAGATTTGCAACTTATCATTAACGTCGACTTATTATTTTTTCTCCTAGCTTTGATTTAAGACGAGTCAACGAGAAGAACAAGAACGAAAAAGCAAGCATTCAAACAAGAAAAGAAGAATGGAAGAAAGAAACGAAGGAAGACAGAAGAAGAGGGGTCGAAGAAGAATGGACCATTACTCGACTTTCTAGGAGACATTTAAGGTAGAGAAAACACTGCGCAGTTTAGGCGGTCGGCACTTAGGACTTGATCTAAGCTCGTTACTGCTTCGGCACGATTTTGAAACGGTGCAATCGTAGATTTTTGTACGCTCAGTTTTCAGGCTCCACAAAACCTTAGTTTTCTTGTGAATCTCGTGTTTCCATACTTTGTCAACTTGAATTTTTGCATTCAGTATGTTCTGTAGTGAGACTTAGAATTATTTCAAACTCGTTGCTCTAATCAAAATGTAGAATTTTTCAGTGTCATTACGTGTTTTGAAGACTTTGACTTAAGCATCACTAATTTCTGAGTGATCTCGACTTACTGTCGAGTTCTAGAGTGAGACTTAGAATTATTCCCAGTTCATTGCTTTCGAATTAAAGACTTGTAAGTAATCAACATCAGCCAGTCAACAAATAACTTTAACTTTTTCACTTTATTGATCATGTATCATCAGACTTAGAAATAAAAACAACACTTAAAGTAACTTAGTACCTTCATTATCATCAGACTTAGAAATAAAAACAACACTTAAAGTAACTTAGTACCTTCATTATCATCAGACTTAGAAATAAAAACAACACTTAAAGTAACTTAGTACCTTCATTGTAATAATAACTTTAGTCTTTATTGGTAAATCAATAAAACAATTGAAAATGTATCTTTGATTGTTCTCCTTTATTTAGTATGCGCTCTCTATGAGAGTAGCAAAGCAACGACCGCGCTCTGGGGGGACTAAGTATGAGCCCGTTTTTGCACTATCTCTTTTAATGCAATTTAACAAGGAGAGGTTGCCGAGAAGAAAAAAAGTCCCGAGATTTTTTAACAGGTGTTCAGCGCAAAATCAAAAAATAACCAAGCTCTTAACGGGCAAAATCCACGCATAAAGTGCACGGATTTTTCCCGCCAAAAGACTTAGTATATTTTTGACTTCACAACTGAGACCCCCACCAAATCACAGGACTTTTCTCCTTTATAGCACCCAAGTACAGCATCAAAATGTAAAACTAGCTAATAAGCTTCAAAAGCGCGCTTTTTCCTCTTCCTCCTTTTCGACACAAAAAAGACTTAGTATCTTTTCGACCACAAAAGACTTAGTATCTTTTCGACCACAAAAGACTTAGTATCTTTTCGACCACAAAAGACTTAGTATATTTTTGCGAAAAAAAAAACACATGGTATAAGCATTTAACACTGAATCCAAACACACTTAGAATTTTCAAAACTGAAAACTGTTTGATTAGTTCAGAGGAAAAACGCGCTTGTTGAAGCAAAGTTACTCTTAAATTGGCCTGGCTACTGAAAGTACCTTAACGCTATACTCAAATGAACCCCCTGAACAAGGCTTGGCTTAAAATATGAGAGTAGACTTCTCTTAAGTTCCCGAAGTAAATAAACGTGAAACCCGCTAAATTTGTTGGGCATTCACTCGACCTCTGTCCTGCAGAATACCCTAGATTAGCGTTCACCTGTCTTTCAGTAGCCACACCCTATAATTACACACCTTAATGCCTTTTTCCTCACGCGACAACAAAAAACGAATAGTTCCTAATTTATCCGATAATCAAGTGAAATCTGTGTTATAAAGTAGAATTGTTTCCTAGGTGTACGAGCTAAATCAAAGAACGATAGTTAGAAAAAAAAAAGTCAGCACAAACGAAAAAGCAAACAAGCAAAGCAAAGCAAAACGAAAAAGAAAAAAAAATCGGCTTGAAAATAAAGGCATTAGGGTAATGTAATTAATGTACAGATACACTAAAACCTTAAAACATATAAAAAGGTCTGTCCAGATTACCATAATAATAGCACATAATATGAGGCAGTCAAAATTGTGTAGGTTTTTTTTGTTTTTTGGTTTGCAAACCTTTCACCAAATACTACATAACATTCAATCAATGGGGAAAAGCATATCTGGTGTACTCTGTGTATCTGATGGTTGTAAACCTCGCACATCGAAGCTATTTAGCTGTACTTTTCTCTTGTGTGGTTTACTATGATGTGCTGATAACCCTTTGGTAAACTTTTGGTTTACTGTGGTGTGCTTTTACAAGTTTCGTGTTACTTTAAAGCCCATGGATGTAATCCTAAAGTGTGACAATTCAAATGAAACCTACTAAACAGTTTCCTGTGCTGTGAACTCATTATGCTGTACAAGATAGGTCTGACCTTTGAGCCTGTGGATGAAATCCTTAACTGCGACCATTAAAATGAAAGCTACTAAGTACTGTGGTGTTGTTTATTATGCTGTATAAGTTGGGTTTAACTTTGGAGCCTGTTGATGAAATCCTTAAGTGCAGTCATTGAAATAAAAGCTGTACCAACTGGTACTTTTCTGTGGTGCTGTTTATGGATGGTTCTGACTTTTGAGCCCGTGAATGAAGTCCTGAATTTCAACCAATGAAGTAAAAACTACTAAGCAGTTACCACTATCCCTGTGGTGAAGTTTACTATGCTGCACAAGATGGTTCTGACGTTTGAGCCTGAGTATGAAATACAAACTAAAGTGTAACCATTGAAATAAAAGCTACTATGTAGGGTATCCTGTGGTTCTGTTTATTATGCCAAACAAGGTTCCCACTTTTGAGCCTGAGGATGAAGACCTAAAATATGTCCATTGAAATAAAAGCTATTGAGTACTGCGTTCATGTGTTGCTGTAACCATGCTGTACACAGCGGGCCTTACTTTTGAGCCTGTGGGTGAAATCCTTAAGCATGACTATTAAAATATAAGCTACTAAGCAGTTACTATTCCTGTGGTGTGGTTTGTTATGCCGTGCAAGTTGGGTCGTACTTTGGAGCCTGTGGATGAAATACTAAATAGCGACCACTGAAATAAAAACTACTGCATAGCATATCCTGTGATTCTCTTTATTATGCTGTACAAGGTGCTTCCCACTCTTGAGCCTGTGGATGAAGACCTAAACTATGTCCATTGAATTAAAAGCTATTAAGCAGTGCTTTCATGTGCTGCAGTTCACTATGCTGTAAAAGCAGGGTCTTACTTTTGAGCCTGTGCACAAAATCTTAGAGCATGACCATTAAAAGCTACTAAACAGTTACTATTCCTATGGTGTGGTTTATTATGCTGTACAAGTTGGGTCATACTTTGGAGCCTGTGGATGAAATACTTAAGTATGACGATTGAAATAAAAGCTACTACTGGTAAGCAATGCTTTCCCCTTGTGATGTTTATTATGCTGTAAAAGGAAGGTGTTACTTTTGAGCCTGTGAATGAACTCCTAAAATGTGTCTATTGAAATAGAAATTAAGCAGTACTTTCCTGTAATGCTGATTTTGAGCCTGTGGATCAAACCAGTGGATGAAATCCTAAGTTGCCATCATTAAAATAACAGCTACTGCACAGTAATTTCCAGTCATGCTGTTATTATGCTGAACAAATTGGTACTGACTTTTGAGCCTGTGGATGAAATACTAATTTTGACCAATGAATGAAAGCTATCTTATTTTGAATGAAAGCTTAAAAGCAGTACTTTCCTGTGGTGCAGTTTACTATGTTTGAGACCGTGGACAAAATCCTAAACTGCAAACATTAAAATACACTAAAGTTGCTGAGTAGTACTTTCTTGTGGTGCAGTTTTTGTATTATGCTGTGCAAGATGGTTCTGACTTTTGAGCCGTTTGATGAAATATTAAAGTGCGACCAAGGCAGTACTTCTCTGTGGTACCGTTTGTTATGCTAAACATGTTGGGTCTTATCTTGAGCCTGTGGATGACCACTGAAACAAAAGCCACCAAGCAGCACTTTGTGGTGGTTCAATCTTTTTTTTTTGTTTTGGCTGTACAAGCCACTTCTGATGTTTGAGCCTGTGGAGGAAATACTAAAGTTTGACCAGTGAAATTAAAGCTATTAAGCAATGCTTTCCAGTTGCAGGTAGTCTGGGGTTTGAGTCTTTTGATGAAATCCTTAAGTGTGAACAATGAAATTAAAATTACTACAGTACTTTTCTGTGGTGTTTATGCTGTGCAAGATGGCTCTGACCTTTGAACTTGTGGTTGAAATCCTTAAGTGTAGCCATGCAAAGAAAAGCAGTGCTTTTCTGTGGTGATATTTGTTATCCTCTACAAGCTCTTTTCTGCAGTGCTATTCGTTATGCTCTGCAAGTTTGTTATGCCTTTTGAGCCTGTGGTTTGTGTAGGATACTACAGCGTCCACGACCATTGAAATAAAAGCTAAATGTACTAAGTGGATGAAATCCTTAAGTATGACATAGTGCTACTAAGCAGTACTTTGCTGTGGTGCTGTTTATTAAGCTACATACAAGGCGGTTCTGACGTTCAAATCTGTGGATGAAACACTAATTGAAAGGTGGGGCCATTGCAATGAAAGCTTTGTATACTAACTAGAAAATTTCTGTGGTGTCATTAATTATGCTGTACAAGTTGGGTCTTACTTTTCAAGCCTGTGTGTGGAATACTTAAGTGTACACTGCTGCTTGTGGACTGCCATGGCCTTACACTACCAGGTGACAAAGTGAACGAAAACAATGGCTTATTATTTTACATTGTTTCGTTTATATATCAATGCATAATAAAACAATTACTGAATTCGGTTTTTGAGGATATTTGCCATGTAGTGCCTTACTCTTCCAATTTTCTGTCGGTTGAGTTATGTAGGCTTGTTTCATTTGTTTCCTAGCTTGCCTTGCTGCTATGTTTATCGTGTCAATATGCTCTGTAAGGCTGATGTTGAGCCTTGAATTTTTCACCATCTTTGACTGCCAAATATAGCTTCTTTGTCTGTTGGTGCTTGTGCACATGACTGTTTCAGCAGGTTATCAGTGCTAAGCTCCAGGTAAACTTGTAGTCCAATTGTACTTGTCTTATATGTCAGTTCAAGTTGTTGTAGGCCCCTTCCACCATCTCCACGCATCACATATATTCTATCAATGTCAGCTTCTGGGTTTATTAATATGATGATGATGACAATGACGATGAATGTTCTCAGAGCTATAAATTGCTTCCTGCACTCTCTTAGAACTGGGCCCATTCCTTAGTCCTGAGGTACTAGTAAGAGTTTTTCATTGGATGGACAGAAACCTTAGTATGTGGGTTGTCCCTAAAAGGATAATCGTTTCCAGCTCATTGAGGTTAGTCTATAGCTCCAGGGATCTTTCATAAGTTCTGGCATTCCCTTTCTACTTGGTGTGCTGTAAGTCCCAGCACACCAACAATAACTAGCACAGTCTCTGTCCTCATTCCCCACATTCTCATGACTTCAATCTCAAGCATTTAAATGACTTTGTCGATGTGTGTCTGTTATATGGTACCCATAAATCTATAAGCTTGCTGCACCAATTGGCATGGTCCTCGATCACTACATTAGGTTTGTTCGCTGACAACTCCCTGTCCATATGTATCTGCATAATTTATTATCCCAGAGAATTCTAACTTCTTTGTTTTCTATAACCGTCTCGGGCCTGTGTTCATACCACCTCTCTGGGACTTTGATGTTGTAATGCTGGCACACCTTCCAACTAATGTATGCAGCTGCCTTATTGTGCCTCTCTAGGTAGTCAATTTTTGCAAGTTCGGGATATCTTCCAAGTAGCTCCTTTTCTTCCCACTGCTTTATTTCTATAACTAGGGCCTGCTGCAATTCCATTTGCTTTACTCTCTTCACAAATTTAGTAACTGGCTCATTTGCTGTCCTTTTGAGGTTTGGTACCTCAAATTACTTTGCAATAATATTTTTTCCTCACTTTCTCCTTCATACTGGCATGCTGTATTCTCACCTTCATCACTCCAAGATACTTGTAGGCACCCTCCTAATCTAGCTCTGTGATACATGTATCAGTGTCAAGTTGTAGTTCTGATGTTACAAGCTTCCCTCTTTTAAAAGTTGCCTTTGCACACTTTTCCAGCCTAAATTCCATTCAGATGTCATCACTAAATTAATTTTCGTGACAATAAGCAAACCAGTCTGTTGGTTGTCATCTTTGGCATCAGTTTTCCAGTCATCCATGAAGAAGAGGTGGTTAACTTTTTGACCCTGGAATTCATATTTATAACCAATTTCTTGCAGAAGGGCAGTCAAAGGTGCAACAGCCATGCAAATTAATAAATAAATGATTGGAATTTGCAGTGGCACCTCCACAGAGTGGCTTTTCATCCACTGAATCCAGATCGAATTGAAATTTGGAAATGTCAGTTGTTGAGGAGAGGGGAATACTGGAGTACCTGGAGAAAAACTTCTCAGAGAAGAGTGGAGAACCAACAACAAAGTCAACCCACATATGGCCTCAAGTTTGGGAATCGAACCCAGGCCACATTCATCAGAAGTGAGTGTTCTCACCACTGTGCCATCTCTTCACCCAAGATGTAGAGCAAAAGAGGAGTGGTAACCAGGAATCTCCTTGGAATATGCCACTTTTAATATTAATAATGTTTTGATGTCAGTGATCCTCCAGCATGGTTCAGAACCAGCATGGACTTCCAAGTTTTCATAGTTGCAGTCATGAACCACCAACCGGTTAACTCAGTCGGCAGAGCACTGTCTCCCATGCAGGAGGTCACAGGTTCAAAACTCCGACCGGACCAACACTCGGGGTCTTTAAATAACTGAGGAGAAAGTGCTGACTTTGTAATGACATCTGCAAATGGTTAGACTATCTAGTCTTCTCAGATAAGGACGATAAACCGTAGGTCCTGTCTCATTGCCCTTGTTCACAATGACTTTGTGGGACATTAAAGAACCCACACACTGATTGCAAAGAGTAGGGGATGTAGTTCCCAGTGTTGTGGTCTGGCCTTTGGGTTGGCACTTCACATAGGAATAAACTCATTATGCCTTTTTTTCCCTTGGACAGAATTGTTCAAGAAAAACAGCTATGCTATGCTAACTGTGTGACTGCAGGGCAGATCTTGTAGATTTCCATCCACTTCGTGATCCAGGAATTTGGCACATTGTCAGAAGCCTTCTTGTAGTTGATCCAGGCTGTAGACAGGTTCTTTTCCCAGGTCTTACATTTTTCTAAGTATCATCTTGTCTACCAGGAGTTGATCTTTGCAGCCATAACTTCCTCTCCTACATCCTTTCTGTTCAGGTGGGAGGAGCTGATGCTTGTTTAAGAAAGCATATGTTCTATCTGCAAGGATGGATGTGAGTACCTTGTACATGGTTGGGAGGCATGTAATAGATCTGTAGTTCTTTGGGGTTTTTTGTTTCTTCTGTCTTTGGTATAAGGATTGTGAGACCATTGGTTAGCCATTCTGGCATTTCTGGTGGGTTCTCAATGATGCTTATATATGTTTTTGCCATATCGCCAAGGAGGCTTACGAAGTATTAGCTAGAAGTTGGAGACTTCCAGTTGTTGGTTTTGTTATGGCAGTTGTGACCTCTTGGCATCTATTGCAACCCAGGGCTGGCTTTCTCAATTCTTCTGCCTACCCTCCTGCCTTTTGATCCAATCTGCATCTTCATTATGAATGTTATCGTTTTCTCAGATATTAGCCCTGAACTCTACAACCTCGTCAAGAGTAGGTGGTTCAGCCACATTGATCCTCTCCTTACCCAATTCACAGTAGAACGTTTTGGCAACCTGCTTAAAGGTCTTATTCTTTTTAAAGAATTTAGTTCTTTTCTCGAATCTTCAGATTCTTTGCACCTTTGCTTGAATTTGCTTTTTTATACTTCCTTTGCAGTCAGTAAGTCTGCTAGTTTCTTTATGATATACCATTTCAGCATTTGCTTCATTTTCTTTCCTTCAACCTGCTGCCTTTTTCCATCTCCACCAGGATGGACAAATCACAGCACATTCTTCTGATGTTGTTCTCCATTTGTGATTTCCATAAGGGCACTTTCTTTTTTCAGGTTTCTTCCCTCAGTGGTTTTAAACCAATTTCCTCTGTGATTGTTAAAGCAGTTACATGGGCAATCTGGTTGATTTCAGTTAGTGTAAGCAGCATGTTAGCTTCCTCTTTGATTTTCTTAATAGCCTCGTTTGTAGTCTTAATTGCATCATGTACATGGGGGCCTGTGTTTATCTCTGGCAGGCTAAGCCTTTAGGCAATAGCTGGTTTTTCACAGCTTTCCATTTCGTCAGTATGTCAGCTTTCATCTTTTGCACTTTCTTGTCTATGCTTGTGCTGATGGTATTTTGCTGGTTAGCTATAGGTTCACCTTCTACTGTGGTTATCGTTGAAGCTTTGGGTTTGTTCTTTGTGTGCCTCTGGTAGATTGTTACCATAGGGCATTGAGTCAGCCTGCATGACCTTTGCCTTAATCGCATCCAGCTCAATATCAGTAAGCCTTTTATTTCTAACTTTGTCTTCTTACATTAGCAAGCTTGTTTGCATCAAGGTATATCCACTGATCTGGTAGGGTTCTGTCTTCTCCAGATGTTATAAGGCTCAAAGGCTGTGTTTGTTTCTGATGGATTGATAATGGAGGTATAGTATGTCTCCATAATTTTCTTTATACTCATCCCAGGTCAACTTTCTTTTCATGTTCGCTTAGGGGGGTGGGGGGGCTGCTACTCTCTTCTACGTGATGCAAAGTACTTTCCTCAGAAGGCGAGTGGTTCCTAGTAAAGTGATCTTCTGTATGTCCTCAATGTTGATGTTTCCAGGGATTCTTTTGATATATTTTTCCAAGCCCTTTTTGATTGGCCCAGGTGCTCCGATCAATACGGGTACCGTTTCTGTTTTGTGGCCCCACATCCTGGAGATATCAGTTTCTAAGTCCTTGAATTTGGAGAGTTTTTCCGCCATTCCACTCTTGGTCTGTGACAATGATGTCAAGCCTGTTGAATCATATTTCTCTGTTTGTATCCCAGAGGATGGTACTAGTTTCATTTCCATTTCTGATACTGTTTCAGGCGCATGCTCATACCACTTGTGCACCACTTTGATCTCATAGTTATTGCAAATATTTTGCAATGAATATAAGAGGCGGTCTTGTTGTGCTCAGTTTTCGCACATTAAAGCAGCCAAAGATGATGTGTTTGATAGTTTCCTCACAATGGTTACATACCTCTACGAATGGGGTTGATCTCTCTATTCATAATTCTGTGTTAAAAGGATCTCGTTGCCAAGCTTTGGTCTTGGGCAGCAACCAAGTTATTACTATTATTATTATTATCACTTGTAATCCCTGGCTTGCTTGTTTAGTCTCTGAAGCACCAGGTCCAACCCATGGGCCTTAGGTACCAAAGAGTTCACTTGATTGACAGGACCTTTCTCAAGACGCAAGCTGATCCCAGAAGAGTAATTTTTTGGAGCTCATCAATGCTGACTGTGCCTGCAATTTTCTCAACGTACTTTTCCAGTCCCTTCTTAATGACCCCAAGTGCACCAATTACAACTGGTATCGTCTCTGTTCCCATTTTCCACATTCTGGTGATCTCAATCTCTAAGTCTTTATACTTAGAGAGTTTCCCGACTACCTTAACGGATTGTTTCTGTTTTGTGGCCCCACATCCTGGAGATATCAGTTTCTAAGTCCTTGAATTTGGAGAGTTTTTCCGCCATTTGACGGAATGATGTGTTTTGTCTGGTGGGGATAGCCACATTGATCACCAGGCATGTTTTCCACTCTTGGTCTGTGACAATGATGTCAGGCCTATTGGATCATATTTCTCTGTTGGTATCCCAGAGGATGGTACTAGTTTCATTTCCATTTCTGTTACTGTTTCAGGCGCATGCTCATACCACTTGTGCACCACTTTGATCACAGTTATTGCAAAAATTTTGCAATGAACATAAGAGGCAGTCTTGTTGTGCTCGGTTTTCGCACATTAAAGCAGCCAAAGATGATGTGTTTGATAGTTTCCTCACAATGGTTACATACCTCTACGAATGGGGTTGATCTCTCTATTCATAATTCTGTGTTTAAAGGATCTCGTTGCCAAGCTTTGGTCTTGGGCAGCAACCAAGTTATTACTATTATTACTATTATCACTTGTAATCCCTGGCTTGCTTGTTTAGTCTCTGAAGCACCAGGTCCAACCCATGAGCCTCAGGTACCAAAGAGTTCACTTGATTGACAGGACCTTTCTCAAGATGCAAGCTGATCCCAGAAGAGTAATTTTTTGGAGCTCATCAATGCTGACTGTGCCTGGAATTTTGTCAACGTACTTTTCCAGTCCCTTCTTAATGACCTCAAGTGCACCAATGACAACTGGTATCGTCTTTATACTTAGAGAGTTTCCTGACTACCTTAACGGATGTATTTCTGTCTGATGGGACTGCCATATCTATAATCTGGCATTTCTAGTTCATGTGATCTCTGATTATGATATCCTGTTTATTAGCCGCTATTTCCCTGTCAGTATGAATTGGCATATTCCACAGAATCGTTGCTTGTTCATTCTCTACAACAGTATCTGGTTTGTGGTTGTACCATTTGTCAGTTGTCTTGACATTATAACTCTGGCACACCTTCCAATGGATGTATGATGCACGTTATCATGCCTCTGAATGTATTCAGTTTTGGCAAGTTCTGGGCAGCCAGATATGACGTGATCGACAGATTCATCAAACTTGCCACACCTCCTACATAATGGGTTAGTGCCATCTTTAATGACGTTGCTGTGGTACAACCTTGTTTCCAGGCTTTGATCCTGTGTGGCAATAATCAGCCCCTCAGTCTCCGCTTTTAAGCTACTGCTCGTTACCCACTGGTTAGTTCTGTGAGGGTCCACATCTGCAACTTTCATTCTTTTAGGGTGTTTCCCATGGAGTGTCTTACCTTCTCACAGTTTAGACAGATGTTCTTTAGCTTGTTGTCGGGCTTTCTGCTTTGTTCTTTTTGCATGATGTTGTGATCCTCTCCAGCACTGAGATGTTATGGCTGGGTCCACACACCTGCATCTCAGTTCCTACCCACAGCTTAGAGACACAGAGCGGTGTCCAGTTCCCAATAATGCTGACAACTGAGGACTGCCGATAAATGTCTGGTACTGCAAGCTGGTCTTGCCACTTCTTCAGGTCTTTCGACAGAGTACCCAAGCCAACCATGTTATTACTAGTATTGCTATTACTTAAGTTATACTGCAGAATATTTTCTCAGTCACCGATGATGCTGTGAATTGGCAAAAGCTTGAGACATTTAAAACCAGTCTAGAGTCAGTATCTTATAGAGGCCTCACTCAAAACAGTATTGGATTATTCACACGCTACAGACGGACAACACTCAAAGCCTACTAACCAGTTCTTTGCCATGGTACTGTTTATTACTAGCTGTACAAAGTGATCCTAACTTATTTCTGTGGACAGAATCCTGTCACCATTCAAAATAATGCAAGCTAGTGAACAGTACTTTTCTATGGTGCTGTTTGACAATCTCAAGTGTCTGCTAAGTCTGTGGATCATAAATTCCTAATGTGTAGCATTTATAATGACAGCTACTGTTCAGTACTTTCTTCTGCAGTGATGCACATGCTCAACAAGGTGGTTCTCAAGTGGTTGTCACTGATCTCAGACTCTACTAATGAAATCCAAAAGTACAGAATGTGTATGAAGTGTGGCTGTACAGTAGCAGTTACATTTCCCACTCTTGCCATTATTTTGTAATGCTGTGAAATGTGAGCTTGCGAAGCCTGTGCAATTTCCGGTGGTACTGCTTATTATGTAATGTACTGTAATACTGCTTATTACTGCAATTAGGAAAGTAAAGTATGCGGTACAAGGCTATGCTACATGAACCTTTAAAGTTCACGGCTGATTCCAAATGTGAAATTGAATGAAATATGCAGTACTGTCTTTACTACATGTGGTGTTGCTTAATATGGTTAAGTTTGCTCAAAACAATAGCAGTTGTTCTTGTTGATTAAGGGGGCTCAAAACAGTTTCAACACCGTCAAGAGACTCACTTATTAGAATGACTGACACTACAACACTGTGTCACATATTAGCCATGTTATGGTACCATATGAAACAGCAATAATCATTATAATTGCTTAATAAGATGCCGCCATTACTGCGACGTAATAGGTAACCATGACAATGGGAAAGCCCTGTAAAAACCCCCTTTATTTTGGCTTTAGCTCCTCATATCACAAAAATGAACTTGGTGACCCCATTTCACGACTTCATTTTTGAGATACAAGCAACTAAAGCCAAAATATAAGGTGTTTTTACAGGGCTTCCCCGTTGCCATGGTTACTTATTACAACACAATAAAGACCGCATCTTATTCAGCAATAATTGCTGTTTCATATGGTACCATAACATTGCTAATACAAGATACGGTGTTGTAGTGTCAATAGTTCTTTTAAGTGAGTCTCCTGAAAGTGCTGAAACCGGTTTGAGCCCCCTGTAATACAATTATAAATTGTATTGTATTAAGCTTACGTTTGTTTTGTGCTTCGATTTTAAAGTCTGGGAGTGGATCGTTTTCTTTAAAGGAGAGAAATGTCAACGATTGTCCACGATTACTTCAAAATGATAACGCCAAGACAGACCTTTTTATAAGTTTAAGTAATAACGCCTAGATGCAGTTGTTCAAAGAACGGGTATACTAACCTAAAACACTAAGATTACAAGTCTTGTATTAATCAATTTTCTTCCCTTCTTCTTTTCTTCGGCTTCAAGCTTAAGCTTACCTGTTGCCAAGAGAAACCATAGATACACGCTAGAGTACTGTTACAAAAATCGTCTTGGATTTGATCGACAATGATATAGAGGCCATGATTATCTGCAAAGTTTATTTAAGCGCCATTCCATCCGCCATCTTGAGGTCATCCTTACTCGTAATGCATTGTGGAGCTTTTTAGGGAGAAAAACACGATCCGACGGGACACCGTAGGAGGGGACCATGGAATAGTTTCAGTAAGAGCGTAAGTCATCCGGTCAGTATAAAACGTGGACTGCGGACTGCGGACCCGGACTGCGGACCGGGTATAAAACGCGGACTAGGTATAAAACGCGGACTGCGGACCGGGTATAAAACGCGGACCAGGTATAAGATGCGGACTGAATACAAAACACTGTGAAAAAAAGCACAGCGCAACGAAATAGCGATAGGCTGACGACATGAATTGAAATGGTGGAAATAATGTTTCCTGCCAAAATTGCCACGTGTATAATTGTCACGTGAGAAATGTTAGCTGACCTTTATTCCAGCATGGCCGGAGTAATGGAGCTTGAAGGTGAGGGAGTGATATCTCGTCACATTATTCTGCTTCTACCGGTCAATTTGGCTCAGAGAACAAATAGAGAAGAACTCTTGGTTTACAAGAAGCGAGATTTTGTTCATTTTGAGTTCTTAATATGAAACCCCAATGTTGTTTACGTT
>BLFK01000991.1:907361-925209 GCA_014634185.1 Astreopora myriophthalma | reverse complement strand
CCGACGTTTGCCCGTATGTTTCTCAGTACTAACATGGACGTTAGCCTTTCCTTTTCTGTGTCATTATTGACTTTACCGGTTCTGTCTCTGACTGTTGATGTGAACTATTGCGCAACTACTTGTACGTATTAGCGTTGACTTTTGTGCGTCTGTTTCTGAGTGTTGATATGAACTTTTGCGCGTCCGTTTCTAAGTGTTAGTATAGACCTTTGCGTGTCTGTCCCTGGAATTTGATATTTGTGCCCCTCTTTCTAAGGTGTGGCATGGACTTTGCTCGTCTGTTTCTACGTTTTGGCCTCGAATTTTGCCTCGTCTCTTTCTAATTATTAGTGAGGACTTTTTCTGTTTGTTTCTGAGTTTAGGCATAGCCTTTGCGCGTCAGTTTCTAATACTTAGTACCGACTTGGGCTTCTGTTTCTAAGTGTCGTTATGGACACTTGAGGGTCCGTGTCGTAGTGTTTGTATGGACTCTTGACGCGTCAGTATCTAAGTGTTTGTACGAACTATTGCGCATCTGTTTGTTAGTGTTTGTGTTGCCATCACGTCTCTCTTTAACTAACTTTTCTTTCATATTTCAAACTTTTGGACACGTAATGGAAGCGCTAACAACTACTGATGAATTCGCCTGTTACCGTTACTTCTCTCCAAAAAAAACTTGACACCCGCTCGCCCCAGATTCCCCCGATAGTCCCAAACGAAAAACCGTTCAGCGGCGGAAACAGTTTGTGTGGACTCTTGCGCTTTGTTTTCTTGTGATTGTCCTGACTCTTGTTCGTCTGTTTCAGTGCTTGCACGCCGAGAACCTTGCGCATTTATTTTTAGTAGTGTTTGTAAGTACTCTTTTTGCATTTCGTCTGCCATGAATTGGCGACATATTTACAGGAGCCCATAAGTAGGAGCGTCCATATGTTATGGTTGCCATGGTTATATGTTATGGTTGCCACGGTTACGACCATTCTCCTCTGGGTGAAAAATAAATAAATAAATAAATAAATAATGAGCTGTCAATCGCTGTCAAGCTGAGCCATTTGATTGGATGACCGTACCTGTCTCTGCTTTTAGCGCGTGAAACGTGCTCCACGTTACTCCTTCGTCTACTCCTGTGTTGGCGTTAGAACCCAATGGTGAATATGGACGGCTCCGGATATTTAACATCACCTAAAAAGGCTTTCAATAAAACCAGATGGTACAAAACGCAGCTCACAAGTCAAATTAAGAGCACAAATCACAGCCATTATTTCAACCAACTGAAGAAAAAGTCATTAAAAAGAACTTCTACTTATGTGCTAAATTCTGGGAAATATTGACTGATATCAGTTTTCAATGTAGTTAATAGTATTTGTGCTTCCCTCTCCTTGACTCAAGGCTAACTACTGGGCGAGCTCCGTTTTCTCGGACAAAAGTAATTAAGCCATAAGTATGGCGATATTTGGCCAAGCCCTTATGGGCATGGCCCTTTATTAAATTCAGCATAATAACTTAGGAAAAGCCCAATATAAAGACATGATCCCAGCAAAGGTGAGGGCACACCCGCCATATACAAACGATAGAAAGTAGGCCGGGAATGTAGGAAAAGTAATCTTTAGCCGCTTGGAAAAGCGAGCGAAAGAGGACTCACGTTTTAGTTGTATGCCTTAAATGGGATCCTATTAAATTGAGTCCTGGATGGCATGGCAGGAATGCCCCCGCAGGAAGCTGGGAAATTACTCAAGACCTCGTTGTCACAAAAAAATAATAATTTATTTCCATTGGGAAATAAATTTCCTTTAAGGGAAGTAAAAATAGCGATTAGCACATATTTTCGTTGTTTTAAATTCCTGGACTTCGCCATTTTAGACTTTACGATTGCCTCTGCTCTTTCCAGTATAAAAAAAAAACTCTTTCATAATGACGGCGAAACAAAATATCCTTTTGCTTTTATGCTAATGAGCCCTTGTTGCCTCGCTAGGATGTGCAAAATTCAAAATAATTTTTGTTCTTAAATAAGGCCAGTAGGTGTAATTTACACATACACAAAAGAATAACAAATTGGTGGCCCATTTATGAAAGTGGTCCATAGAAACAACAGCAACGCGTCATAAAAATTCAAAGTGGCAGCGCCCAGCAAAAGTCGAAAGCAATCCTTTTCGTCCCATATGCTAAAATGCGGGTTTCCTTCTGTAAACCGATTGTAACAGACCAGTTTTTTCAGCAAATGTTAGGCCAAGGCTTTCATGGGTAAACAGTGAACTGTGACCTGTGACCGTTGTCCCTCTAGCCTGTGACCTTTGCTACTGTAACTTGTGATCTTGTAACTCGTGGTCTGCGTTTGTATCAGGCGCAATAAAACACGGAAACCTACCTCGTAATAAGCTCTTAATGCTGAGGTAAGGATCCCTTCTCATACTGGTCACTCCTCAGAGAGAGTGTGACCTACAAGAGATAACATCCCCCCTAAAAAAATTGGCCGGGGGAAAAATGGGATCGACTCTTAAATAATTCATAAATAACTTATAAGGGTATATTCATTCCCAGTGTCTCTCTGCCAGGACCTTCCTTCCTATAATAACTAACTTTTTTCCAAACCACTTTGGCCGAGAGGGGAATGGGACCAAGGGTTGAATAATTCATAAATAGGTCATCAGCGTATATTCGTTCTCAGTGTCTGTCCGCCAGGACGAGTCCTTTCTATAATAATGAACTTTTTTTCCAAACTACTTTGGCCGAGAGGGGAATGGGATCAACTGTTACATACTTTATAAATAATTCATAAGCGAATACTCATTCCCAGTGTCTGTCCGCCACGAGGCGTTTACCTCGTAATAAGCTCTTAATGCTGAGGTAAGGATCCCTTCTCATACTGGTCACTCCTCAGAGAGAGTGTGACCTACAATAGATAACATCCCCCCCCAAAAAAATTGGCCGGGGGAAAAATGGGATCGACTCTTAAATAATTCATAAATAACTTATAAGCGTATATTCATTCCCAGTGTCTCTCTGCCAGGACCTTCCTTCCTATAATAACTAACTTTTTTCCAAACCACTTTGGCCGAGAGGGGAATGGGACCAAGGGTTGAATAATTCATAAATAGGTCATCAGCGTATATTCGTTCCCAGTGTCTGTCCGCCAGGACGAGTCCTTTCTATAATAATGAACTTTTTTCCAAACTACTTTGGCCGAGAGGGGAATGGGATCAACTGTTAAATAATTCATACATAATTCATAAGCGTATACTCATTTCCAGTGTCTCTCGGCAACGACGTGTCCTTTCTAAAATAATTAACTTTTTTACCAAACCACTTTGGCCGAGAGGGGAATGGGATCAACTGTTACATACTTTATAAATAATTCATAAGCGAATACTCATTCCCAGTGTCTGTCCGCCACGAGGCGTTTTTCTCTAATAATTAACTTTTTTTCCAAACCGCTTTCGCCCCGAGGGGAATGGAATCAACTGTTAAATACCTTATACATAATTCATAAGCGTATACTCATTCCCAGTGTGTCTCGGCCACGAGGCTTCCTTTCTATAATAATTAACTTTTTACCAAACCACTTTGGCCGAGAGAGGAATGGGATCAACTGTTAAATAATTCCTTCATAATTCACAAGCGTATATTAATTTCCAGTCCTTCTCCGCCAAAACACATCCTTCCGTCACCTCGTTTGAAAGCGCAATGGGATGAACTGTTGAATAATTCCTAAATAATTCATTAGCGTATATTCATTCCTAGTGTCCCTCCTCCAGGATGCTTCCTCCCTATAATAATTAACTTTTTTCTAACCACTTTGGGTGAGAGGGGAATGGGATCAACTGTTGAATAATTCATAATTGTTTGCTGAACGTTTACTTATTCCCAGTTCCTTTTCCCCAAAACACGCCATTCCTATACTTAAATTTTACCGAAACCACTTTGGCCGAGAGAGGAATGGGATCTAGGGATGAATAATTAATTCATCATTATTTCTTGACGTTTATTCATTCCCAGTCTCTCTCCACCAAAACACGCCCTGCTCGTAATTAACTTTCTGCTAAACCACCTTGGCTGAGAGGGGAATGGGATCAAGTGTTGAGTAATTCAGAAATAATTGATGAGCGTATACTCATTCCCAGTGTCTCTTCCTAAGCACGCGTCGTTTCTATAATAATTAACTTTTTTCCAAACCCCTTTGGCCGAAAGGGATATGGGATCAAGTGTTCAATATATCATAAATAATTCATGAGGTATGTTAAAACCCAGTCACTCTCCACCAAAAGACGTCCTTCGTATAATTAAGATTCTCCCAACTCACTTTGGCCGAGCGGGAAATGGGATCAACTCTTGAATAATTAACGATTAACTCATAAGGGTACCTTTATTCCCAGTCCCTCTCCGCCAGGGCGGGTGTTACAATAAGTAACATTTTCCAAAACCACTTTGGGCGAGAGAGGAAGATCAACTGTTGAGTCAAATATCATTAATTTATGACAATATATTCACTCCCAGTCTTTCTCCTCCAGGGCGGGTATTACATGCAATAGGTAACATCCTCCAAATCCACTTTTAGTCTTTCAGTTAATCGTAGAGGAAAGAAATGAACCATTAGCCTTAAAACTGACAATTTTAACTTTTAACCTCAAAAAGCCACTAGCCTCTTTTTCGAACGTTCGCCCAGGTTTGATTTCTTTTGTTCATTTTATTACAATATTTATTGAGTCTATGCTCTCTGACACGTGAATTTGTACCCTGCGTACAGTGAGGTTTATAACGAATGGGCTCAGGGCAACAACGCCCTTAATTACCTTTTGGCACGCGTGTTGTCATTTTTTTTCTATTATTCACCCAATAGAACGCTCTTAAGTTTTGAAATGACCTATCCCAAGTTGTATGAAAAAACAACTGGGTGCGAGAGGAGTTAAATACAAGAGAATAACAAAGAAACCCTTCTTGCCATCCCACTAAAGTTATCTTTGGCATACAGCATTGGACGGTTCACTCCATAATTTTAGTGCAGTTGATTCGGTCGATTTTGCAAAATGACCAAAAAAACCCGGATAAGATTAAGATTATACAGCAGTTTTCACTTAAGTGTCAAAAGTAATCAGGCAATTTCGTTGGTTTTGGCTTTAGTTTGCTCCATGATTGGTTTAAAAGAACTTCCGCAAACTTTCCAACCAATCAGATCTAAGCTAAATCCAATCGCTTTTAATGCGCTTGGCGCCCAGCTGTCTTTACTTGCTTTGCATGCTGATTGGCTAGGAAAACCTGAAGTCGTGAATTATTTCGATTTGTGGTTGGATGAAAGGTGTACCTCCTTCAGAACATCATTTACTCTGCAATGACTTGGTTTTGGATTTAGACGTTCAATTGAACAAAGCTATATTCGGTTGACCGGAGAGCTAATTAGAGTTGACGTATACTGTTTCTCGTTCCGCCTTCCACTGCATCCATGTTTTCCAGTCCACTGAAAAAGTACTTGCACCAGGGTAGACAATATCGTCCCCAGAGCCTACGTTACCTTTATCCACCGGAACGAATGGCCAATGGTTCCCTGATGTGGACCAAAGGAATGGCAGCGAACGAGATTGAAACGTAGAGAGAAAAACGCTCAACAGAGGCCGTAGAGATATATCACTCCACCCAACTGTAATTGTTAGGGGTGAAGCACTTTCATGGATGGGTCAGCATTTTCATTGTTGACTGCTTCTTCGCGCCTGAGCAACTTTTGACGCAGTTCTCCGTTCTAGTGCTCGACAGATGAGGTCGCCTGCATCCACAAGTTTGTCCAGATTTACCCCCTTAAAGAAAAATGCAATAACGAGAGTTGATGAGTTGTTTTCTCTTGGAATTAACGATCACCTTAATATGGTAATAACAACGCAAGTGCACTGTTTATGGCTCTGACATCAATAGCTACACAATGATGAAGACGATGACAACGATAATGACGATGAACGCGTCCGAATTACAGACAAGGAACCCATAACTGGGAGCGTCCATCTACATGAATGGGTTTGTACGCCAAAACAGGATTAGGCGAGTTATTTTTGGAACGACATTTCGTGCACCATAATGCATAGGCAGGCACTTTTATCTAATGAAATAGCTTAGTATGGCAGCGATTATGCCATGCATTTTTTGCACAGAGGACATTGCTTGCAACCATGGCAATCACTTTTCGCGGGGATTTCAAACACTAAAAGTAACCGGTTGTAATCCTGTGCTGGTGACCCGGACTATAACACAAGGAAGCTGCTAATGAGAGCCTGACAGAATAAATTCTCTAATAATGGAGGGGGTTGCCATCTCCCCACCTCTGTCATATTTTCACAGGCACTTTATCGGCTTGTGGGGATGGCCGGAGTCAAAAAATGACCTTCATATTGAAGTTGTGAATGTGCGCACGCGCATTGAACGACTTATCGGTGTCTGAGAGTGGAGGAATTTTGGTGTAAACTCCCTGGATAACCTGGCCACTTTAGCGATTTGTATGAGCGCCACACATGGTTACCTGTTTTTGTTTTGCTCAAAAAGAATCTGTTCATGTTGAGTTTTTACATTTAGAAATTTTTAAATTGTTTTTTTTCTTTTTCTTTTCGGTTATTACCTGCCCTGGGTGCCAGAGGTTTCTTTTTTTCCTTTTGGGCACAACGGAATTGGGCTGCGGAGCAGCGAAAGCTAGTTGTGAGTCACGAGCCACGAAGTCGCTATGCCTCTCGTTGCTGGTGAGCATGAAGACCTCTGGCATCCAGGGTAGTTTTTACTCTGTTATCAGATAAAATATTAGCCAAGTTTCAGCTACCACTTAATTTTGAGAGATCTCATTTTAAGCTAGATAGTATAAAACGTATCGTTATTTCTCAGCTAACAGTTAAAAGAGACCAAATCGGCTAACTCAATGCTGTACCCAATTCAAATCCTTTGGGGTTTGTTCCAAGTATTTCCTTATCATTTAAATGTGAATGCTTCATTCGTCTTTCTCACGGCCGGCCATTTTGAATCCCAAGAGGGTGAAAACTTTTGTTTTTGCCCGTCGAAACTCGTTCCCAAACTCATCAACTAGAGGCTTGGCTTACGGGATTTATTGTTCCTTGCCAAAATGGCTGCAGCGTGACAAAAGCGCATTATAATGCAAATACAATAATCAAAGAAACTTAAACCCGGGAGATTTGAATTGGGTTCAACACTGAGTTAGCTGATTTGGTCTATTTCAACCAATCTTCAGCTATAAGCCATTACGAAACCTCTAGCTACTGTCACACCACAGTTACGACTTGGGTCATAGAGCCCTTTGATTACATTTAACAGCAACAAATACAAACAAGACTCCTTATTCATTGATTACTAATAGTTTTAAAAAAATACAACTGTTAGCATTTTGTTGAGTTTATTGAGTGCACCGCTGACCGCATTGGACCGCACTTGTTGATTTTTCAATAGAGCTCATAGGATGTTTCTGTGTTCGTGTTTTGAAGTTTCGATTGTGGATCAGACACGAAAAACTTGTAAGTAATTTTGCTCATGTGTGTTTCTTTGTATACAGTCTAGGTCTTTTACAGGTTTTCTTTTGATTTCAATGTGTTCGATTGTATTTATATTTCAGTGAATCGTTCGATTGTTTGTACCCATTCAACGTTAATAAACACATCTCAAGTATTCGATCCATGAAATTGATCTCGGTAGGGACACTGGGTCTCTACAACAACCAAACATGGAAGTTCTTATCAAGCGCAAAACATAACATCGTCCGTGTTTGTTACAACATCTAAGAAATGCTTTACAAACGTTCAGTCAATCGCGTTCCCCAGTTTTTCACAGTGGAATCTTGGTTCAGCTGACAACTAAAAGTACTGTAAATCATGCTATGGATTGCTTTCGGTTCAGTTTAGAGGGGAGTGGGGGTGGTTAGGATAAGGAACTTCTTTTGGAGGCCATGTTTCTGAGCGCGACATACCGTTTCAAAGTCCATTCCGTACAGCATATATACAACGTCTTCGGTAGCAATGTTTCCCGAGGCACCCTGTGCATACGGACAACCACCTAGACCACTGACCGAAGCATCAACTGTGCGAACACCCAGCTGCAATGCAAATGACAGCGATAAAGCCAATTAATAATACAAGAGCATGCAACCTCGTTTCCAGGACCTTTACAGCGAAGGGAAAGATCTTGAGAACGATCTTGGGGCACGTGAAGACAGTTTGGAGAAAAGATGACACTGGAACTTGATTAACGCAAGTGATATACAACAGAGAAAATTCAAAAGAAGAAAATCACAAAAACTTTCCTTTAATAGAACTAACAACACAATGGTATTGGCACCCTATGAGGTTATTGCCGATTTATGGCTGAAGAACGGCGTCAAATACCTTGCAGAAACTTGAGTAGAAAGGGTGTGCGCTGCCATGACAAAAACAAACAAATAAAAACAACGTGGGTCTATGTCTTGGATGCTCTGGCAGTCAAAAAAATCGCTATTCTAACCCAAAATCGTGTTTAGGCTTCTGTCAATTAAACTCAGAGTGTTAAGCTGGAAGGATCCGAAATATGCTGCGTTAGTTTGCTTCAACTGTTCGAAAGATGTGTACAAACCATTGTGTTTCATTGCACTAAACTCCGCCATTTTTGCGAGGAACAGATCCAACACATGTCTGGGGGAGGAGTCAAGGCTTTGGGAACTCCTCAAATGCAAGTGAAGTACAATGGATTGTGCAAAAAGGTACTTACTTGCAGTGCTATCAGAATATTTGCTAAGGCCTGGCCATACGTATCGTGGCAGTGAATAGCAAGTTTATCGACTGGCACCCTCTCCAGCACGCCTTCCAACATTGCTTGTGTCGAACCTATGAATATTGTTCAATCCTTTGCATAAAGAAATCTGCATTCGGCATCAAAACCATCCCTTCTTTTTCCAGAAAGTACAGGTCAAACTTTGTTGAATTTATAGCATAATCAAGATGGTTTAGGACAGTGGCATGAAAATAAAATTTGCCATCTTGACGAGAGCCTTAGCGCATTGGTTAGCGCTAGCGGGATTTGATCTCAGGAAGGTCTAAAGCTCTTAACAACAGGTTCCCGTTGTTCGAAGGGTGGAAATTGCTATCCACTGGATAATTCAATAGCTTTTGCTAGCGCTTATCCGCAGGACAGTGATTTATGCCGTGGATACAGCATTATCCATCTATTGAACAATCGAGGCTTGTCATGGAAGGCCAATGTACCTCGTCAGCTGATGGTAATTTTTAGTGCTTTTTCCTTTACAGACACTGCCCCTAGTCGTTTGTATTGAATACTGATACTTGCCGTTTTCTTTATCAATGGGCTTTTCGTGTTTGGTACAAATTTTCAGTAACCAAATGTGGCGAACTGTTGAATTCGCCGGTAGGAACAACACGAGAGAAAGGCAAGCGAAAGGCTCAAGACTGTGAACCCAAGAGTAAATTACCGAGGACGGGTTACCTTACGGTCATAAGGTCTCACAACAAAGGTTTTACAATATATTTTAGAGCCCTTAAATTTTGAGCCTAAAACTGACACAGGACCCATTGATTTGAATTTGCATCACTCCGCTTTGTGATTGGCCAAAAAGTCTCATGCCACTTTTGTAACCAATCAAAAACAAAACCCGAAGCAAACTGTGATTTAATCGCCCGTGTTTCCCCCGCGATTTGCAGCGGCTCAGTGGATTTGCTCCGAGATCTGAATTGTCCATTTGTCTGCTACTGCTGCTATTGGTCAAATTAATACCTAGGGTTTGATGCGACAACACTGTTGCAAAGTGATCCCAATACACTGCTGGATGTCATATTTGGGTTTACGATATTCCTTACCTGCTGTACCTATTCCAATAGTGTCACCAAGCGAGATTTCATAACATCCCATGTCTAACAAGTTCTTTGCAACCTTAACAGGAAACAAAAACGAAATTTACCTGAGAAATTAGCATGTCAAATTTTCGAAAAGAGAAAATCCATTTCACAATTTGAGAAAAAAAAATTGTATATATATATTTACATCTATCATCACTTAGTTCAGTTGTTTTTCTGCTTAACTTTCAAGGCACCATCACTTTAGATGTTATAGCGTCATACGGTTGTCCAGTAGTTTGGGAATAAAAGTCCTCTGGCGTGAAACAATAAACAGACACAGCCGTTTCCAAAAGGGCGGTGCCCCACCCAATTTTAAGAGAACATGGATGATAGTCAAATCCTTTCTTCTCAAATTGTAAATTAGCCTTTCTCTTCAAATAAGTAAATATTTCCAACAATTCAGTCAGTGTTAACTTCTTGAAACCACTGATGTTCCCTAAAAAGGTTTCTTTAAAAGATGGCTGGCTCTACGCAATGAACACATCTATGGACACTGATTAATTTGAAAATTTGTAACTTCAGCACTGATGTCACTAACACATACCATTGCAATTGCTTTTGGTGCGATATAACCTTCATACGGACACCCCACCACGCAGGAAACATATGTGTAAAATTGTAAATTGTTTGATCTCAAGTGTACATTTTTCAAAAGCCCCGGGACTTTGCGAGCGTATTTTGGATGCAACTAATTCCCGTTTCTAGGCTTGATATCCTGCAACGCGGACTTGATATTCTTATCTTAAAAACATGTTGAAATACCAGCTTTTTAGAATACGCAAATTGCAGTTTTTTCATGTGACTTTCGGTCCCAAAATGGTTTTGGAACATTGGACATACACACGCCAAGCGTTATAGCATAACTTGATAAAGTAAGATCCTGAGAGTGAGTCAAGTCCTGACAAGGAATGTTGTTGATGACATTGACTGGCATTTCAACAACTTGAGCAAAAGTCATCTCCAGGTGATCTGTGTATTGCCACTGTAGTAGAAGTGACCCGCCTCATTAATTGAAGGCACCATGCCATGCACTTTTAGGCAAAGGCATTTCATACTACCATTTTCAAGTTCAAAACTCATGTTTAGCTACTGATTCCTAAAATTCTTAGGCTCCAAAAGCCTGTGGCATAGCTCCTTTACGACTGAATAGTTCTATTGTGGTCATAAAACCTAGCCCAACGGAGTGAGTACCTGGGTAGGTCGGCATGTGTGGAGGGGACTGCAGGATATGAGAGAAAGAGGAACGCTACAATTCTGCAATCGGTATCACGTACTTGACAATGCTTACATAAATTTGTGGGGAGTTTTAACTGGCTGATTTGACAGCACTTTGTCCATGGTGACTGGCCAGATTAATTACTAAGATTCAGTGCTGGCCAACTGGACTGCTGTTGCACTACGAAAATAATCGAAGAGTGGGATGGGCCCAAATTTCCTTCTCTCTCTTTTAGCCCTGCCCACTTTCATCGACGAGTTCCAAGAGTTCGACCGTACCGTGGTAAGTGGTTAACAAGCCACTTTCCGTTGCTGCAGTCAAATTTCCTTAATTAATCAAAGAAAGTGGCTGGGGCACTAAAACATAGTGGGTGCAGCTGAGATACGACATTTCAGGCGCATTTCACTCGTCAGTGATTTTCGTAGTAATAAATAACGGCCACTCTAATGGCATTCAGAACTTGGGAAATACAATGACAACCTATAGGTTTTAAGTGATTGATAAAATATCAGACGGAGATCTGTAAAGGCATTGACAATAGCGAGCCCTAAGCAAACCATTGTAAATCCAGACAGACCGGACGCTAATATTCTATCTGAGTAGCAAACTGAATGTGTGATATTGTAGGTTAATTTAGGGTCGAAAATACGCAATAAGCATTTTCATGCCGATTTCAACGGGTTGAAACCGCGTTTCTCTGGCTCAATGTCATATTTCAACTGATGGACAATTTGTATAGCTTGCATATTATAAATAATGTCCTCTCGTTAAGCAGTTATTTCATGTCTTATCTTAAGCAGGGTTCGTTTAAGAGACTTTCCATGAACTTTTCCATGAGTTTTACCAGTATTCCATGACCGAAAGTTTAGCTGTCACTTTCGAAAATTGTCAAAATCATCCTTGTTTTGGGGTATTTTCTGACATATAACTCGCCCGTATTTTACTGTCCCTGCTTTGACATCTGCAATAATTTACCTACCAGACATAACTAAAATTTTCCATGACTTTCCATGAGCGATAATTAAACTCCATGACTTTCAAGGCCTAGAAACTGAAATACTAAAATTCCATGACTTTCCAGGTTTTCCATGACCCATACGAACCCGATTAAGCTCCAAAACTGTTAGAAACAAAAGCGCCACTTATGGAGGATTGAACTAGTTGAGCATTATATGCTTGAATTTCAGTAGTGGTGTACGACCCTCGGCGACCCTTTGGGCGGTTGGAAAAATTTGGATAAGGCAGGAAATTCAAATTTGAGTGCCCAAATTTGAAATGGAAAGAAGCGGTCTGATTGGTAGCTCGACTGGAAATAGGTCAAGCCAAACCGGAAGTGACGCCCATCCCTTCCCGTTAAGTGAGAAGCCTTTGACCTTGCACTCCGTCTTGGCATAGTTGCATTCATACCCATAGTTTTTGGGACCCCCAGAGCAGAATCCCACGATGTACTGAGCAGGGTCCAGTTCTTCGGTGAATTCGCCGAGATGCGCACCGAGTGACATCGGGTTGGCCAGGATGATGAACGTAGAGGACCGAGTCCATGTCGTAGTACAGGACACGATCCAGAGTTCCAGCACTTCATACAAATGCAAGCGCACCCAGCAGGTTGTGGATGCCACGACAAAGACCTTGGTGTTGACGTTGAGGGCCACGCAGTGGTCTTGGACATGGAAATGCACTTCCACAGTGTTCCTCCAGAGAACTCACGTAGCAGATGTCATGCTGATCACTGTCCATGAAAAGGCAGAAGGGGTGCAGGTCGGTAAATTCTTTGACTTTTATAAAGTTGTCCCGAAAATGCCCCACATGGAGTTCAGCATGAGCTTGGACAAGGACTGCTGACCTGGATTCTTGGCGATGTTGGCCCGATCCAACCAGATGCCTTTGTGCTGTGCAAAATCCTCCACGTACGCTTGGCGTTGTGCCTCTGTGTTGCAACCGCTGGGCCAACCCGATGCTTCGGTCTTGATCTGAAGCCAGGTGTCCACGTAGTTGGACATGACATGGAGAAACTTGTAAGTTCTTGTGATGTTTATAACTAAAGACGCACCCCTCTAACGAAGGGGCATGTCCCCTCGGGAGATTTTGAAATTAAGTTCCTCGAAAACGTGATCTCCGGCATTTTGAGGGAGGGTTGTAGGTTGTTTAATATCTTTAAAACTAAACCGTCTATATATGATTTACAGTTGAACCTCTCTAATGCGGACACTAAAGGGACAGACCAAACTGTCCGCATTAGAGAGGTGTCCGTATTATAGAGGTCACCAAGATTGCATCATTTTTAAGACTCCACTGACAGTTTTAACTGTTCAGTAACGAAAAATAGGCCCAGTCTATCTAAACTGACTAATATACGATATTCAGACACATTGATTTGTACATCTCAGTTACAGTACATACTTTATCCGAATCGGTTATTTGAAACTAAAGGAACTACGTACAACGCAATGCTTCACCTAAAAAGGTAATAATAAAAGTACAGTTCTGAAAAACGTCTTTCCGTAGTTTACAAGTGCAGCGAAAAGTAACTGGAGTAATTTTCTTAATCTTTATGTCCTGTAATCATTCTAATCATTCAAGCTTTAAAATAGTCTGTAATGTTCTTCTGGAAGGCTTTCGCGAGTCGTTGTTTAATATACAGCGACTGGGCTTTTGAAATCACCTTGCATAGCTCGTCAGATAAATGGGATTCACCCCGTGCAGTAAAAAAAGTCCCATGTCAATACATTTTCACTGGACCGGACAAACTACTTGAACGTTTGGAAGAATGTTTAATCGTACCTCTTCAGCAGGAAACAAAGAACTGCGATAGCCAATTCTTTGTCATTAACCAACTAACGGGGTTACACAATGATACGACGAACGAACGAACAAAAACAAAGACATTTCAAAGAAAGATCGTAACTCTACAAAAACGGGCCTTACGTCTTATTTACTTCAGAAGTCTAACGAACACACCGTACCCTTCTTTCTCAAATCGAATTTCCTTCCCCTACCTGGCCTATTTTTTAGAGATTGTGGCTATTTATTGTATGATATCAACAGACAGTCAGCACCAGTTAGTATACTCAATCAGTTTGTTAAAACAAGTCAGATTCATAACCACAGAACAAGATCTGTCTCTAGCGACTCGTTCTATGTTAAGTTTTCTAGAACCGATAAAATGTATGCCTTCTTCTCGAGAATCGGTGCCCAAATTTGGAACTCTATTCCTCATTCGATTAAACTACTCAAACGTTCGTCCTTTCGCAAAAAGATAAAGGAATTATTACTAAATTTCTTGCGGTCAGAAGATGATTATGTCGAAGTCTCCCGTCTTACTAAGTTATTTAAGACTTTAGGTTAGCTTCTCTTCGTAATTTTATTGTATTTGCTTTGTTTTATGTTAGTTTATCCTATTCACTGTATAGTAGTGTCTTCACTGTTATTTAGTCCATCTATATATAGATAAACTTTGTACTTGTAATATGTCCTCAGATTTCCCCGCCTCGATTAGTTCATAAGCTATTTGCGGGGGAAAAGTAATGTAATTAGTTATATTTCTAATTTTCCGAATAAAATGTTGTTGTTGTTGTTGTTGTTGTTAAACAAAATGCGAACTTGTTATGTTGTCAAAAACTATCACTGCTAACTGGAATATTAACTACTTGTGGTCCTCCCAACGGAGAGACCCTAATTACGACTTATTCTTCTGCTCTTTATTCTTTTCAACAATAGATCTATCACAGACTGGAAGTAATCTTGATTTGAAGGCACATATTAATTTACTCCCACGTGGCATATTGGTACACAAGGGCAGTTGCGCATGCGCATACTAAATACCTAAAGAAAAACATGCAGAAGCGGTAGCGGTACCTCTGGACATTTAAGCCTGAGCGGTGTACCATGACGAGTCTCCCCGAGATTTCGGCCCGCGGATCGCTTATACTTGCCACTTTCGGATACCTATCCCCGATAGGCAGTGAGGGAGAGAAATGTCGGCCCCTAGACCATACGTGACAAATCCCTTACTTACTCGCAGCTCAGCTCCTTCTGCTTTATACTATGATTTGGAGCGATATATATTTGCGACTATAGTTGTCATGTCTTCCATATGGTAAGGATATTTTTGGGTACTAATTTGTAATACACGGAGTTTGCGCATGCGCATTTGCTAAGCATGACAAAACAAAACGAACCACGCATTTTCCGGTAAAACTTTAAAACGCTGTCGCTTTTTCAGACATCTTTTGTTTTGTTTTATTGTTTGAATTACGCGCGAACAAACGAGGACAGGGGATGGACAAAAGTTGGACAGGGGATGGACAAAAGAACTAACAAGTTATTCAAAAAGAGCAATAGCTCCTAATGAACTAGTGTTAAAAGTTAGAAAATGTTTGCTGCCTTCAGGGACTCTCCTGGACATTGATTGGTTAAAACTGTTTCTTTTTAGCTGTTATATTCCCATAAGCATCTGTTCAAAAAGGTTGTTGTGAAAGATCAGCAACATGTAAAATTGCTATGGAGATATAGAACGTCCGCATTTCGTTTCGTTTTGTTTTCCTTTAGTTGAGTTTATTCCGGTGTTAAAAATGCAGTTTAGTCGATTGAGAATGAAGAATGTTTAGACTTAACAGGGAATCCAGCTGTCCGTAAAGAACATACTTTATACGAATCAGTTATTTGAAACCAAAGGAACTACGTACAACGCAATGCTTCACCTAAAAAGGTACTAATAAAAGTACAATTTTCAAAACTCCAGTTGAATATCAGTGAATAAAATGTTGATGCTTGCGTAATCACAAACTCGTGCACACTATATGTCAACACCGGATCACCAGAGTGTCCGTAATAAAGAGGTTAAGTTTATATGACTTCGCTCTCTGGGGCCGAGATTTAGTGTCCGTTGTCCTTATTAGAGAGGGTCCGTATTATAGAGGTTTTTTTTTATTAAACGAGTGAGAATTTTTTTCGGGACAAAGGGGAATGTCCGTTATAGAGAGGTGTCCGTATTAGAGAGGTGTCCGTAAGGAGAGGTTCGACTGTATTTCATATATCGTTTCGTTCGTTAAAACCGCCTCTGTTTTGAGCCATATTAAACAAGGACTACGCTAAGTATTCACAATAATCGAGTCCAATTTAGGAAATAAAACGAAAATTACTGTCACATATCTGTAGTCACTATATGCTCTAAAGCGGACAAGACTCCCGTCCATCAATCTTATTTTTGATTTAAGTCTTTAATCCCAAAGATGACATAAAAAGTTATAGTATCTGTTAGCGATTTTTGTGTACTTTTAATTAAGTGGACCACTTTGAAAGTTATTTGTCAGGAACCGCATTTATTTTAACCTTTTTTTTTCTTTTTTCATTTTAGTTAAGTTTCATTTTAGTTCAACCACACGAACCACCCCTGGATCGATGCGGCCATAATATTATGCCTGTATGCAAGCCAATCATATCATTTTTAACTCCACCCTGATGACCAAGGTAACTACTAAAAAAATCGCTGAAGTTAGTGACTCTGTCACCATTTGTGAGACTCGGTGAAGTCTAAACAGCAGTTTAAAGGGGTGTTACTAAAACGAAGACCCAAAAACGAAGACCTAAGACCTAAGACCCTATGGACTAAAACGAAGACCTCTGACTAAAACGAAGACCCTTTTGTGTCATCCCGGGTGTAATGAGTTAAGAAAATATAACCACGTGCTCCAGCTTTGTAAAATGTCAAAGACTTGTATCAATGCATTTAAAAAACAAAACAGTGACAACACGTTGTACAGGGAGGGAAAGACAGGGAGACATTTCTCATTGACGAATTCAAGGACAGAGGAACCTCGCGCTCTATTTATTACTTTTTACCTCGTCAATAGGGGAAAAAAGCCTTCGATCGAGAACATTACTCGAGTAAAGGTTAACATTTCGAGTTTCATTTAAGCTGGGTTCATTTGTCTTTATGCCGGGTTTTATTTGTTTTATTTATATCCCTGTCATACGCTGTTACGATATTCTGTCCTCTATTGTTAAAAATGACTCATCTTTACGGCTTAAACAGTTGTGATAAAAATCATAATAATAATAATAATAATAATAATATTTTTTTATTTTTTTTTTATTTTAGAATAATCTAACTTTAATAACAACTAAGATAATGTATACAACATTCTAAAAAGATCAAGAGTGAAATAAAAAAATATCTAATTAAATTACCGCAACTTATTAAACTCTGTCTACAGGAAAACGACTGTGATTATGGGAGCCTATTCTGCATCTATACAGGCGTACTGACTGCGAACTGCAACTTGGAAGCCTAGGTCCTGGACCTTAATATAACTTACGACTCAATATATGATCTACTAAAATGCTAAGATTGATATTCACATCTCTCATAAAACATGGCTAAGAACAAATTAAAAATAGTTAAAAAAAATATCCGTCTGAAGAAAACTTTGTGATAGAGCTCTTAAGTATTACATTATGGCTCCTTCTTGAATTTCAATGTCAATGTCAATGTTATTAAAATCACGAAAAGCTTTTCTTCTAACTCTCGATCCTCTTAAACGAATTAGTGCGGATCTTAATAGAGCGAATGATGTCCTTGCTCTTATCCAGGAGATTGTTTTGACATAATCTTCTCCTTTCTTGATGGAGATCAGCTGCGCCAGTCTGCTATGGTATTGCAAGCACTCCTTTCCCATACCGCCCGTTGACGTGAAAATAAGGGGCGTGAAAGTTCCTTGTTCGATGTCCAAAACCCTCCTCGAGTATAGGCGCTTCTTCTCATTCTCGTGATTGCGGTATATCTGTTGGAGCTCTAGGTCCC
>BLFK01000991.1:870983-902117 GCA_014634185.1 Astreopora myriophthalma | reverse complement strand
AAAATACGCAATAAGCATTTTCATGCCGATTTCAACGGGTTGAAACCGCGTTTCTCTGGCTCAATGTCATATTTCAACTGATGGACAATTTGTATAGCTTGCATATTATAAATAATGTCCTCTCATTAAGCAGTTATTTCATGTCTTATCTTAAGCAGGGTTCGTTTAAGAGACTTTCCATGAACTTTTCCATGAGTTTTACCAGTTTTCCATGACCGAAAGTTTAGCTGTCACTTTCGAAAATTGTCAAAATCATCCTTGTTTTGGGGTATTTTCTGACATATAACTCGCCCGTATTTTACTGTCCCTGCTTTGACATCTGCAATAATTTACCTACCAGACATAACTAAAATTTTCCATGACTTTCCATGAGCGATAATTAAACTCCATGACTTTCCAGGCCTAGAAACTGAAATACTAAAATTTCATGACTTTCCAGGTTTTCCATGACCCATACGAACCCGATTAAGCTCCAAAACTGTTAGAAACAAAAGCGCCACTTATGGAGGATTGAACTAGTTGAGCATTATATGCTTGAATTTCAGTAGTGGTGTACGACCCTCGGCGACCCTTTGGGCGGTTGGAAAAATTTGCATAAGGCAGGAAATTCAAATTTGAGTGCCCAAATTTGAAATGGAAAGAAGCGGTCTGGTTGGTAGCTCGACTGGAAATAGGTCAAGCCAAACCGGAAGTGACGTCCATCCCTTCCCGTTAAGTGAGAAGCCTTTGACCTTGCATTCCGTCTTGGCATAGTTGCTTTTATACCCATAGTTTTTGGGACCCCCAGAGCAGAATCCCACGATGTACTGAGCAGGGTCCAGTTCTTCGGTGAATTCGCCGAGATGCGTACCGAGTGACATCGGGTTGGCCAGGATGATGAACGTAGAGGACCGAGTCCATGTCGTAGTACAGGACACGATCCAGAGTTCCAGCACTTCATACAAATGCAAGCGCACCCAGCAGGTTGTGGACGCCACGACAAAGACCTTGGTGTTGACGTTGAGGGCCACGCAATGGTCTTGGACATGGAAATGCACTTCCACAGTGTTCCTCCAGAGAACTCACGTAGCAGATGTCATGCTGATCACTGTCCATGAAAAGGCAGAAGGCGTGCAGGTCGGTAAATTCTTTGACTTTTATAAAGTTGTCCCGAAAATGCCCCACATGGAGTTCAGCATGAGCTTGGACAAGGACTGCTGACCTGGATTCTTGGCGATGTTGGCCCGATCCAACCAGATGCCTTTGTGCTGTGCAAAATCCTCCACGTACGCTTGGCGTTGTGCCTCTGTGTTGCAACCACTGGGCCAACCCGACGCTTCGGTCTTGATCTGAAGCCAGGTGTCCACGTAGTTGGACATGACATGGAGAAACTTGTAAGTTCTTGTGATGTTTATAACTAAAGACGCACCCCTCTAACGAAGGGGCATGTCCCCTCGGGAGATTTTGAAATTAAGTTCCTCGAAAACGTGATCTCCGGCATTTTGAGGGAGGGTTGTAGGTTGTTTAATATCTTTAAAACTAAACCGTCTATATATGATTTATTTCATATATCGTTTCGTTCGTTAAAACCGCCTCCGTTTTGAGCCATATTAAACAAGGACTACGCTAAGTATTCACAATAATCGAGTCCAATTTAGGAAATAAAACGAAAATTACTGTCACATATCTGTAGTCACTATATGCTCTAAAGCGGACAAGACTCCCGTCCATCAATATTATTTTTGATTTCAGTCTTTAATCCCAAAGATGACATAAAAAGTTATAGTATCTGTTAGCGATTTTTGTGTACTTTTAATTAAGTGGACCACTTTGAAAGTTATTTGTCAGGAACCGCATTTATTTTAACCTTTTTTTTTCTTTTTTCATTTTAGTTAAGTTTCATTTTAGTTCAACCACACGAACCACCCCTGGATCGATCCGGCCATAATATTATGCAAGCCAATCATATCATTTTTAACTCCACCCTGATGACCAAGGTAACTACTAAAAAAATCGCTGAAGTTAGTGACTCTGTCACCATTTGTGAGACTCGGTGAAGTCTAAACAGCAGTTTAAAGGGGTGTTACTAAAACGAAGACCCAAAAACGAAGACCTAAGACCTAAGACCCTATGGACTAAAACGAAGACCTCTTTGACTAAAACGAAGACCCTATGGACTAAGACGAAGACCCTTTTGTGTCATCCCGGGTGTAATGAGTTAAGAAAATATAACCGCGTGCTCCAGCTTTGTAAAATGTCAAAGAATTGTATCAATGCATTTAAAAAACAAAACAGTGACAACACGTTGTACAGGGAGGGAAAAACAGGGAGACATTTCTCATTGACGAATTCAAGGACAGAGGAACCTCGCGCTCTATTTATTACTTTTACCTCATCAATAGGGGAAAAAAAGCCTTCGATCGAGAACATTACTCGAGTAAAGGTTAACATTTCGAGTTTCATTTAAGCTGGGTTAATTTGTCTTTATGCCGGGTTTTATTTGTTTTATTTATATCCCTGTCATACGCTGTTACGATATTCTGTCCTCTATTGTTAAAAATGACTCATCTTTACGGCTTAAACAGTTGTTTTTATGATAACTGTGATAATAATAATAATAATAATGATAATAATAATAAAAGAAAAAGAAAATGAAAAAGAAGGAAAAAGACAAGGGAAAAAAAACACTTGTCCGACGAGGGTCGATCCTGAGACCTTTATTCTACCACCACGACTTGACCACTAGGCCACGAGGGCTCTCACGCCTTACCGTTTCAAAAAGCTTTGATTTAAATAAAACTGGCGTCATCATCACCGTAAACACTTCCAAAGGGGTCTTCGTTTTAGTCCATAGGGTCTTCGTTTTAGTCCATAGGGTCTTCGTTTTAGTCAAAGGGGTCTTCGTTTTAATCCATAGGGTCTTCGTTTTAGTCCATAGGGTCTTAGGTTTTTGGGTCTTCGTTTTAGTAACACCCCAGTTTAAAGGATTTTTTTTTTCAATTATTTGCGGAATCTTGTAGTAAAATTTCGTCAAATATATATGAATCGGCATATTACTCTAAATCGAGCAGAACTAAGCTGCCATTTCATACGAAAAGGATCTGTCTCATGTGGTCTAAAAGGCCGATCTTTTTCTCCTTCAATGCCTGTCAGGGATAGGTATCCGAAAACTGTGGAAGGACCAACAGTCAGGGTTGGCATATACGCGATCCGCGGGGCGAAATTCGGGGGTTCAGTATCGTCATAGTACAACGCCGAGGCTTAATGTTAATGTCCAGAGGTACCAATTGTCCGCTACTAGCTATTTCTTGTTTTAGGCATTTGGTCTGCGAATGCGCAACTAAATGCCCTGGTGCACCAATACATGCCACGTACTTGTAAAGTAATTGGTACGAAAGGCCTGCGCCCTCATCTGCAAATCACTTCTGGCCCGCGATAGACTCATGTTAAAAAAAACAACAACAACAAAGAACTGAAGAATAACTCTTCATTACGGTCTGTCGTTTCGCAGGAGAAAAAGCAGTTAGTACTCCAGTTCGCAGTTGGTTCGTCATATCATTCATATCAATGTGTAACTGGTTATCTTGGAGGGGAAAAGAGGAATCTACAAGAAAACTGGAAACTAGTCGTACTTCTCACGCATGAGCAATACTGAAATCGTGACAAATCAGTATGGACGGCAACAAAGATGAGGCCGTAAAATGCCGGCGACTTGCAGAGAAATTTCTCAGGGAAGGGAACAAAGTAAAGGCTTTAAAATTTCTTGAGAAGTCACACAAGCTTTACCCGTCGAAAGAAGTCGAAGGTACGTGAAAATATTGCGATCTTTTCAAATCAGGGCTGGCTAAAGTGAGTGGTGTCTTACTGAAAACACTTCCTCCCGTGGGGATGTCGTAATAGGTCAGGTGGAATTATACATGTCGATATCGTTACGGTTTACATTCTGTCTGATCGTGTTATAAATTGCCTTATACTACTTTGAATGTGATAAATGTCTCTATTTATGACAAATCATGTGAGCCGATCGCTGTTTACAGTTAAAACTGTCGCATGATTGTTTGAAAGTCACGAAAATTATTCGTTTTGAAAAGACACCTGTGTAGAAGTGTACTTGCTGGCCCTATACATGCTTTTTTTTCTCATCTGCTGTTATTACGAGCACTCTTATTTAGAAACTTAAACAACAGCATTGAGATTCTTTGATGCAATTATCTTTATTTATATTATTATTCTTTTAAAGCTGGAGTCGGTGATAATTACTATGATTGTTTAATAAAAAAATTAATTAATGAAGAAAAATCTATATTATTTTATATATACAAGCTTACTTACACACCAGAAAAGCAGACACTTGCTAACACTGCAGGCATGCTGTTCATCAGTAAAGCAGTTGTAAAGATCTTGTGTTGGAGTCTTAATATTTTCTCCTCGGACACCATTTTGATGCTGAAACATAACTAATAGTTATAATTATAATTAATATGATTTCTCCTTAATGATTATACACCATGAACCAGCTGGTATAACTAGTCACAATCTACCTTTGAAAATAATATACCCCTAGTAACTGTAATGCATAATTTATACATTGTATTAATGTTATGCCTCATGGTGGGTAAGGGGGGTGATACCCTTGGGAAATTGACTTAGAGAGCCATAGAGAGAGCCTTCCCCTGGGTTAGGAATTCAATGTGGCTGCCACCTTGGAAGATTGAGAGAATCGGGATTTCACATTCAATAGCTACATGTACCCAGGGGTGGTGAAATTTGATATTGAGTGCCCATACAATTCATGACTGTAGCTGCCTAGGAATGGAAAAATTGACTCTAGCTTCCATGAGAATGTCAAATTTCCCTGATTCAGCCTCACCCCCTTACCTCCTCTCTCCTGCTATCCTGGAGCTTAGCAGTGATAATTACAGTTAACTGTAATCGTTGATTGGTACAGTTAACTTTGATTTTTGTACAGTTAACTGTAATCTTTAATAAATTATCATTGTAAACATGTTGTGCTATTCGGCACTCATGTAAAGTGCATCCGTATCTGTATTGATCTATAGGTGCAGAAGTATTAAATAAATTATTCGTCCCTCATGATCTCCAATAAAATTCTTTTCAGTTTTTGAGATTACATGTATGTGTGCAGCTAGTAAGGCATAAGAAGAATATTTTAGAATGTCAAGTAAATGACCAAAAAGGGCAATAGGTGTATGTGTGTGGTATTATCTGCTTCTGGCGTCACTAGTATTTTTTTGTTTTACGTGTATTTGTTTTGCGAAACATAATGACTTGTTGAAGTGAGAGCACCAAAACTACTCAATGGCAAATTAATTTGTAGTAATACACTGTATGTGGCAGACTATGTCTATAATGAATGTGAGAGAAAACCCAGTGCTTTCTACACAGTACTGCCTACAGGAATGCCAACTTCTCCTTCAGTCCTCTCTGACTGATAGTTCCAATACTGGTGCATATCTCGTGGTCCCGGCCTGGGTACCACAGTATAAAAGAATTGACGCAAATGCGCCTTTTCTCTTTGTTTCATGGCTTACTAGGCTGACCACGTTTCCATAAATTTCTTCAAACTTTGGCGATATTTATCCCTTTACCTGTCATTATACTGTCGAGTATGGGTGATGGAACATCAAAAAGCATAAGTACTTTCGATTTCTCAAGTTTGCCGTTTTCCTTTAGGCTTTAAAACAGGAGAGATTCAAGTTCAAAGGTATGAGTCAATGACCACCTTCTGTTGTCTTTAGGCTGACAACTTGCTGTCTGACCCTATCCAGTGGGTGGGTAGCGATGAGCAACCCTCTGATCTCTTGAAGTTACTCGTGGCTGCTGTAGCAAAAACAATGCCAGCAGTCCTGAGAAACCTTTTCGCCTCACCATCGGGGTCAAGCGAATAAAAAACAAAAGGCCCGGAGGAAGTGATGAAAACATCCACAGAACTGGCACCAACCAGCATTTGAGGGGATCGCTTCTATAGCAATGAACAGGAAATGACTATTTCCAAGGACTTGTTGGCCTTCACAACTACGGCCTTTTCCAGGGCCCTAGAGAGGGAGAAATGGAAGGAGTTAACCACTTCATACCTTCAAATTAGAGATCAGAAGATCAGAGCAACCAGGTAACTTCTCTCTTAATTGGGCCGGAAGCAACCATGGTTCCTGGAGCTTCTCCAGATGCTTGTGGATCTACCTCTGCTTCTTCCCCAGTACCCTTCCCTGTTGTCCCTCCCATTTCCCCCTGCAGCACAATACCCCTTGTCGTGATCACTCCACCTCACAGACTGGCCCCTATCAGGGAGCGTTACAAAGAAACAGGCTTTTCAAATGAAGTTGTTGACATCTTATTGGCGTCGCTGGGAACAGCCACCCAGAAGAAGTATGCAGGCCCCTGGAAGGCATGGGTTTGCTGGTGTTCTCAGTGGAGTGTCTGTTCCATTTCAGCTCCTGTAGCAGATGTCCTGGCATTTCTTGCATCCCTAGTGACACAGAAGGCCTTAGAGTACAGAACCATTGCCCTTTACAAGTCCGCTATATCTCAGGCCCACGACCCTATTTGGCTCTACACAGCCAGGGAGTCTCCCTGTTGTCTATGTCTCCCTGTTGTTTATGTGAGGTGTCTTTAAGAATAGACTGCCCCAGCCTTAGTACTGGTCCACTTGGAAGGCGGGCACTGCCCTGTTATTTTTGGGAACTTTGGAACCTCTAACGAGACAGCCATCTTACAAGACCAAAGTGCTCTATTGTTAGCAATAACTTCAGCAGCTAGAGCCCATGAACTTTCTGCATTGGACTTGGCCTGTTCCCTCAGGAAGGAAGATTTCTGGGAGTTCTTGCTCCCCACACAAGCCAAGATGTCCAGACCTGTTCACCAAGATCTGCATGGTTTGTACCTTGCTGCATATGTGGAGAGGACCAGAGACTTATCTAAATCCTCTCAGCTATTTGTGTCCCGACTGCGTCTCGGGTTTGCATAACAGTCTCAAATTCTCCCAACCCCTCCTCGTGTTTAGATGAGGCTACATGTATGTAAACACGGAAAAAGTCCTCTATTGCTTAAGTCTAAGATACATAACATGTTATGCGTGATAAGCATGTGTGGAGTTTATAATTAAGGTACATGTGCATTAGGGAATGAGCCATTTAATTTATGTAGTCCTACATTTTTTTCAGAGTTAATATCTACCTTGTCAAAGAATGGCATGTCAGCTGAAGGTTCACACAAACATAGGCAGAATGGCGAGAATGTGCGACACAGATCCACCCACACATCGACAAATGGTGAGGCAGCCAGTGAGGAAAAAGATTACACACCAGAGCAGCTGCAAGCTGTCAAGAAGTATGTTGCAGTTAGTGATTACAAAGTACATGTATTAATTACCAATAATGATGAAAATTAATAGAGTCAAATCTCGCAGGACTGATCGGTGACTCAAACTCTGATGACAAATATAAAAACTATTGAACAGCTTTGTGTATAAGCTTTGTACCTTTTTTTTGGGGGGGGGGGGCTATTTTGGTTATTTTGTCAGGTCTTGGCTGAATTCTGAGCAATAAAAATTAATGGTGCCTACACGCTGTAGCTTCTTCCAAAACGTATTTGGAGTTGTATGCTAAAATGAAGGCAACTACATGTAGATGAAAACAGACCAGAGTACACATTTTTTTCCTCTGTTTGTTGTCAATCTGTAGCCCTCAATTTTTGCATGTAATCTTTATCACAATGGTTTGTTGAAATGTGGCCATGATTTGACAAATATTAATAACCAAAGATAGTATGGAGGGAGGATCACTTACTCAGATATAGCATACACATACAGCATGTATGTGTATAGTACTTCAATTGAGTATACATGTAGTTGATTTGCCATTTCAAATTCACTTAATATTCAATTACATGAGTCATATCATGTTATTATGGCGAGAGGGCCTCGGAAGCCACCGGGCTTATTTGGGGAAGACCCCTTGTTACAATAAAAACACTGCAAAAGGACACAAGCCATCCCATGAAATTACAAAAATAAACAGGTAAATAATGTGAGTAAAATTATGCAGAACAAGTAAATAGAGTAAGTAGAATAAAGCAGAACCAGAATCTACATGTAGATATCAAAAGCAAAATTCACTTAGTTTCACTTTAAAAACAGATAATTTTATAGTGATAGATGAAATGACCGATTGTAGCAAAGAATTCCAAATTTTAGGACCTTGATAGAGGACAGTAAATTGTTTTACCGTAAATTATTGGTATGGCAGTTATGAGGACAATAGTGCTGTGACATCCTCGTATTATAACCATGAATTTGTTGGCTAGTCACAAACAGATTTAGGAAACTGTTTGAAATGGTAAAAGTTGATTATGATAAAGAAACATAAATTTAGCTATATAGAACAATGTGATTTTATGAATATCTAAGATGTTTAACTGGCAAAATAAAGGTGCTCGATAGTGTGAGTTAGTTATGGCTAAGTTTGAGACATAAGTCGAAGACCATACTATATATATAATAAGAAAGATAAGGATTGACTAAGCTATAATAGAGCGACTTCTTTGTAGACTGTGAAAGAAAAAACTGAGACCTGTACATGATGCCATTGTTCAGACTTAGCTACCTTCATACATACAGTGTATGCACTTTATGTGATGTTTCCAACTAAGATTTTCGTCTAAATATACACCCAGGAATTTGACAGCTCCGAGTTGTTGAATCGGGATGCCAGCAAACAGAATCGGGGCGGCATCAGGAGAATTTGTCGCCTTCTGCCTAGGTTCGAATACTACACATACTTGGTTTTCTTAATATTGACAGATAACTTGTTGGCTTTCATGTTAAGGTCCACATCGGAAAGCTCATTATTAATTACAGAAACAGCATTAAATTTTGCAGGCTTGTTCTAGACTTAAACATACCAGTGTCTTCAGTATTACAGATACTGTGAAAAATTAATGGTCAAATCATTCTAAAGGACACTGTGGAGCACCCTGCTCAGTTTCTGTATGTGTATGTGGTGTGACTGTTATATAAGAAACAAATAAAATAACATACTTTGTAGTTACAACTTCCTGCACTGCTTGCAAGCAATAATTAAATGAAAGCAGTGCCCCGCCCTCCCCGAATTGTTAATCATTTTATTCTGTCCACCTGTTTCAAAAGACACCTAGTTTTGGTGTGAAGAAAAAAAGTGAATACCCACAGCTATGACATCTAATTAGGTGCTGAATCTGATTTTCAACTGGTTGCTTAACCTGATGCAGAGACAATGAACTATGAACTATGAAATACAACTGCAGGCTAACAGCAACCAAATTCCAGTTTGAAATAGTCAATGAAAAGACAGATGTGCACATCATATCGTGCTTGAATGGACTTCCATAATCTCAGATTACTCTACCTCTGTCTAGTCTTCTAATCCTTAAATTCTAATGACTTTATAGCATCAAGAAATGTAAGGATTATTATGAAATCTTGGGAGTGAGCAAGGATGCTGCAGAGGCTGACTTGAAGAAACAGTACAAGAAACTTGCCCTGCAGTTTCATCCTGACAAGAACAGAGCTCCTGGCGCATCAGAAGCATTCAAAGGTTTGTTTGATTTGTAGATAAAAGGCTTTTAGTTTGGATTTAGAGTTGCATTTTTTTACAGATCTTTAATAATAATGTATGCAGGGGTTAGCACATTGTGGGCCGCAGTTTGACAAGTTTATGATAAGATTTTTAATGAAAATCAAGACAAGCTAGCTGGCAATGAGAGGCAAAGTAAACCTCTGCGTATGTGGTTTGATTTTGTTGTTTGTTTTCTACTCTGCTCTGAGATGTTTTCCCCTGAGTTCTCCAGTTTTCCCTTCTCCTCAAAAACCAACATTTTCAAATTCCAATGTGATGTGGATTCAGTGGATTAATATATAATATAATATAATATAATATAATATAATATATTATATTAATTTTGTCTAAGTTTGGTGCCACAGCTACATGTAATTCCAACATGACATTGTACATGTATCATTATTTTTAGTTTGTCACTTCTCTTTGAAAACAAGCATCCAATTTTCGATTTGAGTATTTTCTTCATGTGCTTGATGTGATCTCAGTACATGTAACTTGTCCTCAACCAATGCTTAAGCACAAGAGCACTTGCATTTGGCATGCAAGTGAGTAAATAATTATAGTTAAGAGGCACCGTGTCGGGAATTGGTTAACACTGACAAAGGAAATCACGTTTGGTTTTATAACTGGTTTAATGTCTCACAGATGGCTCGCAATAACTTCTCATTTTCTCGATACCCAAAATGCTTCCACACTCCCCAAAAAACCTACAACTTAAAATGTTCAAAGTTCAGTACTCTGACGAACGTTGCAACAATCACGCAGTAATTTCTGGTCGCGACAACGTGATGAAGGTGCTGGCTGACATTATTAGACTTATTATTATTATAATATTTCATTATGATGATGATCATGATGATGATTATTATTATGTGAAATGGGTGTTTGGCTGCCTCCAGCATGTTGAGGAACATTTTACACTGTAAAAGAAGATCTGGCGCGCAAAAATAAAAGCCGAGTGCGTATCTGAGTGTGCTTGGCTGGGCAGTGAATCTGCTTCTCTTTGTACAGTATAACAGTCACAAGTCAAAGAGAATTGCCTTGTGATGGGAACGCACTTCTATTAAACCTCGATTTAACGCTGAAGATCGCGTCCACTCAGGTTGTTGACACACCAGTCAATGTCATCAACAACAGTTTACTGTCATTCTCAGAACTACAGTGTACAGTGTACTTTTGTATACTCAGCTGGATAACCTTACTCCTGAGTTCAAACCTTTTACTGTCACGAAATTATTTTGAATTCTTCACAGCAATAGGCAATGCATTTGCAGTTCTTTCGGATCCTGAGAAAAGGAAACGGTACGACCAGTTTGGTGATGAGAATCCTCAACCTCAGTTATACAGGGACCATTATGATTATGCAAGAGGCTTTGAAGGTCAGTATTGTATGTTAATTTCAGCAGTCCAGTTGTACTTGTAGCTTGTGATTTACATGTACGTTGTACAGTGACTGAGCGGCTGTTTCCATAACTATCACACATGTACAGTAAGGGACTTTTTTTTTTGTATTTCGGGTACTGTATTTCTCAAAATTGGAGCCAGATTTTGTGCAAGACAGGGCATCTAATTTCTGCAAAGGACTGCCATTAAGTTATAGGCAAAAGCTGGGGGAAACAGAAAGATGATAGGTGCACTTTTTTTCCTTCGTATTTTGGTCACTTTTTTGTAACCACAACAATATACAAGTGTACACTGAAGACTAATAATTATTTTACTGAATACTAATTATTTTACATGTCATTTCTATGGCACAGTGTAGTTTGATCTGACCTGTCTCAGAATCTGCTTCCAGATTGATTATTTTTGGTTCCTTTGAAGGGTTAACTTGTTGACCAATTTACAAATCTATTCGTCAGGCTATCAATTCCAAGGGGGTGGACAATAAAATTCAATGATCTGTGCTAGAGTAAAATATCTGAAGACTGTAACTGTTCATAAGTAGGGTGTATAAAGCGTGTGTATTTCCACAAATTGTATTCTTGATTCCTGCTCCATAATTCATTTCTAGCAAGAGTGGTGTGGCCTCAAGGGTTGGACCTTGATATGCAGAAAATCTGTAACACTAAACAACGGAAAACATTGTTTCACCTACCCCTTTTCCTCGGTTGGGATGCTATAGGATAGTCCATTGCAGGGTTACCCCCAGTACTGTAGCAAGTATAACCATGTTACAACATGAAGCACAGTTATTACTAGATTAATTATTCATAACTGTTCATCTGAACTCGGCAACCTCGTTGTTTGAAGACGCTTGCTGAGTACTGTATAATTATTAATTGTTTTTTTAATTTTTAAATATTTTCATTATAGCGGACATTACACCGGAGGAGCTCTTTAACATGTTTTTTGGCGGATTTGGTGGAGCGATGATGTCAGGAGGTAATAAGCTTAATTCTGTGGCAGTGTGTGCTAAGAACGTTGTATATTTCTTATCACCATCGAAGCCACAGGTATAGACGTGCTTTAGACAAGCCGTCATTGACGATGACAATCTAAAGGTCTTAAGCGGACTTAACCCAGGGTTAGCGTAAACCTTGCTTCGAACCGCTCGTCTCAGAGCACAAAAGTGTTGTGTTATAACCAGGTTAAAGTGCAGGCCACGAGAATAGCAGAACCCACAAGCGCCCTTAACAGCTTAGCACGCGCGCAATATGATTTCCGCGCAGACTGCGCGTATTACGCGCGCGTAAAACTTACTTCGCTTGTACTGTACAGGAGCAAAACTCGCACGCTGATTGTTTGGCATTCATACACGCAAGATGAATGACAACAAAATATGTTACTCACTTGTGGGGCATCAATCACCGTCCAAAGCGCACTAGTTATTTGTCTCTCTTTAAGAATGAATTGTTATTTTTTTTAATTTTACACGCAGGTCGTGTTTATATGCAAAGAAGACACAGGGGAAGACGACACGGACATCAGCATCACCAAGAGCAGGAAGAAGAACATGAACCGGTAAACGAGCGCCCTCTTGGACGAACTGGCTTTAGGATAGTTTTAGCCTTTTCCTACCGCGTGACACATAATTCTTAGCACGTTTTTAATAACGCTTGGAGAATACCCAATACGAAGTTTTCGCGGCGTGGTAATTGGCTTGTTCCGAGGCGGAGAATGGAGATCATAGGCCTCTTCCCACACTAATGTAAAACGTTCTCTTCTGGTTTATAGCGTCCTGCCCACCCTTAAGACCCTTTCACACGGGCGGCTTTTTTGTGTAACTTCAATTTTCAGCCATACAGAATAGGAAAAAAAAAAGTCGCGAATGGCAAGCAATAGAAATAACCTTGTCAAGCCCCGGCTAAAGGTTCTGACATTGTTGGCCAACACTGTTTTGTTGGATGCACGGCTAAACGACGTGATCCAACATGGGGTGCTAAGCGCTTTAGCTTGTTGGCCAACAATGTTGGAACGTTTGGCTGGAGCATAGTTAATAGAGGGGCTCCTCGCTATTAACTATGGCTAGGGCTTTCAAAGTACACTTAATACGAATACAAATCCCTAGACCACTCCTCCATGGGAGGCTTTTCAGGGCCATGTCACAGCATTTTCCCGCGGGCCTTTTATACCGGCCTGCCATGCAGTTTACAGTTGTTGACGGAAGTAACTAGTGCCCCGAGCTTTATTTCGTGAAACTGTAGAGATCAAAAAAATAAATTGGTCTATCAAGCAAAACACTGGAGTCATTGGGCATTCAAGAGAGTTACGAGCGAGCAGAGTTACAGCGGCCTTCGCCTTAGCTACGTTTGCTTACTTGTTCGCTCTGTGCGCCTTTGGTATATGGTATGGGTAGAATGCGCCAGTGGACTTCATTAAGTGTCAATGGATTTAGCGCGAGAGCACTTATTGGAGACACACAGAAATCAAGTAAACTCAAATGAAGTATTGTTTTAGGAGGAAAGGGGAAAACAGGAGCCTTTTGGAGCAGAGTAGAGAAACCACAAACCCAACCCACATTTGACACTCCCGGAATGAAGCGCGGTGTCGGTTTATAAAACTTCTACAGTTGTATTTTATAAGAGTGCCTTTTGTTTCCCTGGCTGAAAACTTGTAAACGTTTTAATCACTCCCCAGGGCACATTGATGACAGGGGATCGCTCTCACCCGGATACGCCAACCCCCGTCGTTACGCCCCGGTTAAACGATCAAACGTTTTCATCCCAACATCGTGATGTTCGATGAAAATGTTTCATCGTTTAGCAGGGGCCTTAAGCTACTTGACACTCATCTTAATTGTCATGTTGTTTTATTTTCAGGCGTTCGTACACACGCTGATTCAGTTCCTTCCTATCCTGTTGTTAGTCGCATTATCTGTAATGAGTAGTTTTATGTTACAAGACCCACCTTACTCTTTATCAAGGACGGGGTAAGTTAAGGTAAAAAAGAGAACTCGTATTGTGAAACGAAATGGGCGTTTTTTTTCTGAGTATTTTTCAGCATTCAGCATGATTATGCAAAATGATTATGATTATGCAAATCGAGTGAAGAATGGTCACGCACGTGCGCATTAACTGCACGTGCCAGATCCAAAAGTCACGCGTGCCTTTACAAAGGAAATGCTAATTTGCATTAGTCAAAAGCTCAACTCGCTTGTTGAATGTTCTAGTATTTGTCCGAAAGGCTTATTTACTTAATAGTACTTACTTCATTTACTCAATCAAACTGTGTAGAGAATGCAGCGTTTCTTGACATCAGAGCGAAGCACTTAAAGGCGTAAAAACACCGTGCAACAAAGGAACTTTTCTCGTTCAATCAATTTGTTTCCATTATCGAGACTCTTTCATTAGTTTTCACTCCCTCTTTCGATATACGGACCGCTTAACAATCCATAATTACCTGACTGGCAATGACCAAGAACTAACGCTAGAAAGGTCGGTTTTTTAATCTCTTTACGTCGTGTAGTCGTTCTAGTAAATTAACTTTCCCACCCAACTGATACCAGATTCCTGTGCCATCAGCCTGCGAGATATTTAGACCAAATTCCAATTGTCACTTACCTTCGGGTTCTTTTGTGTGCTTGTTACAAGGCCCAGAGGACGGCAGTAATGATACTACGAAAGACCAGATTTACCAATGGCCGTTTCCACGCGTACTTTGTTCAAAGCGGCCTTTACTGGAGCTGTTTTCAGTTGATTGTCGTTGAACCAAGACCGAGGGAATCACACATGTACTTTGAGCAATCACAACTGACAGATGTAGATTTTCAAATGAACCAATCAGAACACGAAGTAACTACTTGCAGCTGTCACTAAGCGCGGGAAAACGCGGCCGAGCAATTCGTTGGTTTCAGTTCTGATTGGTTGAGAAAGGCACCAATCAATGAGCTGAGTATAAAACCGGAAGGAAAACGCGAAACAGTTATAAAATAGCTCAAATGAAAATCGCGCCGCTAGTTAAAAGAAGGAATGAAATACGGTACATTAAATAACTGGGTATGTTATCAACCAGTTACATTGTAGGTTTGGCGTCTTCTTGACCGCTCATTTTTATTGGAAGACGACAGCAAAAATGAATTAATGATTAAGCCAAGGGTAGCGCTAACCCCGCTTCTCGAAAGTCCCGTAAACGATCCGTTCACTCTAAAAGGCTGGTCCTTTGACATGTTTTCAAGTTACAAAATGGAAAAGGAATGACAGGGTCTCACAAGCTATGGGCGCGCCTTGTTTTGTCTCTTAATAATAAGTATTATTATTGTCTTTTATTATTATTATTATTATTATTATTATTATTATTATTATTATTATTATTATTACTATGATTTTATTTTTGTCTTTGTTTTTTCACCACTGTGAAATCATACATGTAAAACCTATTAGTTTGTGGTCTCTAATTGTGGTACGTTTTCTTTCAGTTCTTATTATATTGAAAGGCGAACACCGCAACGGAGAATACACTTCTATGTACAAGTAGGTGAACATTGTTCCGTTTATTTGCAGTTTTGTTCTTTTATTTAAGGACATGGACTGCAAAAAAAAACTTGCGACACATGCAAACCAGTGGCCCTCAATCTGCAGTCCAGCCCAATCCAATCCATACAATCCACTATCATTATATCAGTTCCCTTGAATTACCGACAATAGAACCTCGGAACGAGTAAAATGACGTCGTTTGAGAGTACCGTACTATCAGAAGCAGCAAGCGTTTCAGGGTGTCACACCCTGCGTGCCTCAATCCATCTTCGTATCCAATCTTCTCTCCCCACAAAACACGTAAATAACGACTGGGTACGAGTCTGTTTAGAGAATCAAAGCTGGCGATTCTGTAACGTAATAATGCAGAATTCCCTCCACTAAAGTGTTTGTTTGTTTTTCGATCTCTTCAATCCAACTGCTTCGTCTGTTTTTCCATTACAGGAAGGTTTTGAAGAAAGATATGCAGATAACATACACTCCATTGAGAGAAGAGTAGAGGAAGATTATATTGGAAAAATCCAGCTACAGTGTTACAGAGAAAAACAATATAGTAAGTATTTGTACATTTTTTGAAAGCTTAATGTCAGTGGGACCGAGTGGAGTCCACTTGGGTCTGTAATCATCGGAGTGATAACAATATCGGACATCCGCGTAGGGCGAGTCCGATTTGTTTATCATGAGTACCATTACAGAACAAATTGGACGACACAAAGTCCTATTACCAATTTATTATGAAAATAACAATTTTTACAATTGTTTTCTAAAGTACTGTCATTGTTTAAGCGGAAATGTTCTCCACTTTTCGCGGGATTCGCATCTCGTTTGAGAGTCTTTGTACTGTTGTAGTGGTGATTGAAACCAAGGCTGCGATTGGTTGATTTAGAGCAGTTTTCAAATGACTCTCGAAAGTAATGTTGCGATTGCGATTGCTACGCTTAGTGACTTGCACGCGCGATTTTCCCCGCGCTTTGAGCAAGCGCTTTGGCTCATTGGGCTGGTAACGTACTTAACGGGCTGTTTGCACCTGCTGTGATTGGTCGGAGTAATTACTTTGGTTTTACGACACTCAACTAAAAACCGCTCCAAAATACACCTTTGAATGTGATTGTCTCATTGAACTGGCCGATAACAAACTGTCCATTAACAAACTGGCAAGCAAATTAGTGGAAAATAGGAGATCCTTTAAACCAATCACAATCGAGGAAATTGTATTTTTGTATTATTTTTTCAATACTAAAAGTACCAAAAGAGCGTACTGCTCAATAACTTTGATTTGAATGGTCACGCTTGTATTGGATTTCGTCCAGACTCAAAATATAGAATCACCTTGCGCAGGGTAGTAAACAGCATCGCAGAAAAGTACTGCTGACAGTTGAATGTTTGCACCGAAGGGTTTCATCCATAGACAGAAAAGTTGAAGTTAGATCTTAGGGCTCTTTCAATACAACCATCGGAAGCATGCTGCCAATATCAGCGATGTAGTTGTGTTTTTATGCGTAAGGTAATTTGTCATCGTGCCCGAGAGCTGTTTTGAAATCCTCCTTTTATAATTCATCCAAACAATGCAGGCTTTTTGCTGGGGTAAAATAAGAACAATGTAATGCAAAAAAATTGTAGAAAGGTGCCACGTTTACAAAGCAGGGCAGAAGTAACTCCCCTCATGAAAACGAAAACAAAAGCAACAACATTAAAAACGCGTCGATCGATAGTTAAGTTAGGTTTTGATGGCGGTACGGATTTCAGTACCCAATAATTTTGGTCTGCGTCAAGGAATAAAGAAAACGGTTTCTACTTGATTAAAATATGGCAATTGTTTACCGGAACAAAAACAGTTCGAACACTCGAGCTCCTTTCCTGTCTTAAGGAATCCTTGCATGCATTCATGCATATTATGCATATTATGTTAATCACTTTAAAAGTGATTTCGGTCACCCCAGTTGTTTCTGAACAGTAATCTTTCTCGGCTCTTTGTGAGGCGAATTATGTTTTCATTTTGTCGTTATCTCGCAGAAATTATACATCAAACGAGAAAAGGACTTCGTTTGAAATGTTTCAAGTCGGTTTATTTTCCTTGGCTGGTATCTATTCGCCCGCGAATGACAGCCGAATTACACCTCATATAAACGCGCTCTATAATTTTCAGAACTGTAAGCAATTCTTCACGATGTTTAGTCAGAAGAAAAAAAAAGAAACAACAACAACATTTTCATATAACTACGCAAGTTTATCTTAGCAAGCTAAACTAAAAGAACCTTTTGTCCAACAGATGTTTGTCGAAATTGTCATGAGCTTTTGTATAGATTCAAATGAACATGAGAATTTTTCTCCCTCTAGAGTCAGCTTGGGTCGAAACGAAAAGCTATCACCGCTTCTTACATATTAATTGACTGTAATTGATTCTAAAAGCCACACTGACTTGAAAATTCAGTTTCCGGATATTTATGTTCTAATTATTTCCATGTCAGAGACGAAAAAACAGGTCAATGCTACCTCCCTCATTTTCGAGTTTTATTCCCATTCATTTTACTCCAACACTAGCATTGCTATTTCATCAAATTTACTTAAGAATGAACTCGAGGTCAGTTTTTTACTTTTATTTTTAAACCGCTCCACACTGTCTCAGCCTTGTTTGAGTTTTTTTCTCCGTAAACGAAATTTCTTAGCGTCGTGTGTCCATTAAATTAATCGCCACTTATCTTGGAAAGATATTGAAAAACAGCACGTTTTTAAAGGCTCTGACGTAAATCCTTTATCCTCTGTTAACGTATATTTTAACCTTTTCGCGCTCTTTTCAATGAATGTCCTCAAACCAAGAAACCAATCAAACGTGTCTACTTTTTTAATACGAGAACGCACCATTTCACGCCAGTTTAGAACGTTCTTTACAACACGACACGACACGAACGTTTCATTTTTAAACTTCCTGAAGTTTAGGATTCGCACCTTCTCTTCACAAGATAATGCACTTTCCTTTTTTCTTCGATTTTGTAAACACGGGTCTCACTGCCTCATTCAGAACGTCTATGTGCCCCCTCTGTTTCAATGCACTGCATTCGATGTATTTTATTGCATTTATTTTCCGCGCCATTTTCTTGCCTTCCTTGTGAGCTACCATGCCTTCTTTTCCACTCTTCTTGTGCTCATCGCGGAGATCCAGCTTCGTGCCTATAAGCACTATGGGAGCCTTGGGGGCAAACTTCTGGACCTCTTTATACCACTTCCGCTCGACGTTCCGAAACGATTCGACATCGGCTATGGAGAAGCACAGACAAAATACATCGGTATCAGGATAATTTGTCTGGCACGCTGTGTCTTTCTCCCGTTGCGATTCAGTGTCCCATAGCTCCAGTTGATATATCTTCCCCTGGACATCGATATTCGCTATGTAAGCACTTGTAAAGGACTCGACTTGTTTGCGAGATAGATTATTGGAGCTATAGCAAAGCTGCAACAACAAACAGGTCTTCCCAGTGCGTTTGTCCCCTAGAAATATGCACTTTACCTTTCGTTCAATGTCTGTATCCTTGTCTGCGACGACAGGAACGCCATCCGCCATTTTGCCGTTTTCCGTGCTGTTAATGGACCATAAAATCGTGCAAGGTATGCGGAGATTTTGAAAACACGGATTCTTGTGGCCTTCTTCGTTAGCTATGTTCTGACCAAAGGAATCACGTTTGTGGAGGCTGATGCGGAGTTAAGGAAGCTGTTTTCTCAACGTTTTCTCGGGTTTGTCACGGGTTGAAATCGTAGACTGGATATTACAGCTCTTCGAAGACAACCGGATATTTCGCAAGAGATCCTTGTGGTTTACAGCGTTTATTTTTTCATAAGCTCGCTTGACACTCGCCAATATCACTTTCCTTTGGTGATTGTTGTTATCGGGACGTTCTTAGCGTTGCTTCCACTTACAAGAAATCTTTTCTCTTTCGGGGGCAAATGTGGACAATTGCTCCTTAACACGAAACCCGATATGTCTCTGGTCCCTGGCTTGTTTTCGGTGGATCTTAATCCTTTCAACACTGATTGTCACGCCAAATCCTCGCCCTGCTTCGCCAAATATCAACCCAAAGAACTGCTTGAAGCGGTCGTTTGTCGCGACGTTGATGCCACAGCTCTATGCGCAAGCAATCTTGGATTCTAGTTGGTGCATAATCGAAGAATCAAGCGACGACCGCACCATTATCTGGGCATAAACCACTGTGTCTGCGTCGAACTATTGTATATAAACACCGTTTGAAATATTGTGACGTTGTGAGTAGATTAGCTTTCGGTTCATCCAATCGTCAATGCGAATTAATATGGAAATGCTGTCTTAAAATCTGTTTCACCTTTTCCTCAATTAAGAACGAGCGAAATGTCTATTGGTACTTCCCATGCTTCGGTGACATATTGAATAGTCGCGGTAAAATACATTTTATTTAAATCCCTTAAGTGTTGAATTATTAATTATTTCGATTGTGTCTGCAACTTGAGATGATTTTTAGCGCTTAAAATGGGAATAAAAGCCCAGAATACGATTTCCATATTATAATTTTCGTTGCATTTTAGCCTTACATTGTAGTAAATCGATCAGTTGATTGCTTTGTGGGGAACGATAGCGCGATAATTACGTGTTTCGATTATTGTCCTCTTAATGCATTAGTGCATTCGTGAATATTTTTGAAAATCAAAAAAAGCTTACTTTTCTTTGTGAGTTTGATTTCAAACACCGAAGTTTCATAACACAGCTGGATTCCCATGTGTTAAAAAAATAACCGTAATATTATTTGTTAGTTTGCCATTGGCAGGGCAAATAATCCAGCAATTTGTGTGGTCTTCTTTTTGCTGTTGTTTTTTAGTTTTTAGCTCAGTGTCGATCGTTTTAAGATATCCCGGTGTATCCCTTCAGACGGATTTTCTTCCTTTTCTAACTTCATGTTGTGCATCTCTCCTTTGTTAAGGACCAAATTTTGTCATTCAAGAATTGAGTGAGGTAAAAAAGATCAACTTCAGTCGAGGGCAAATATTGGGCAATATTGTGACATGAATGAAGAAATCGTGAAAATTTGCATTTGCGGCTTGTCCTTGTGACGCTTGATTTCATTTTTCTATATTATTATACAGTCAGGTGACTTGTGCATGTTTTTCACATCAATCTGAAAGTACACAATTACCGGTACTTTATGCCTTTTGGTTCTTGTTTCCACGAGCTCTTGGACCCGCTCTCTATTTGGGAATTGGGTATGAGCTAAGTAAAAACCCGTAGGGAGACCGGAGAAGCTAAGTAAGCCTAAGTCGGAGCCCGGAAGCATTGTATTTTGTTAACTAAGGATTAACTTTTAAGATTTAACTTCTTGTTTCTTTCTTTGCTTTCTTTTGTTTTATGGCTCGTGCTCTTAGAGAGACGCTTTACAAGCTTGTAGGCACAAGGGTTACCCTAGCAAGAGGGTTACCCTAGAACTTGATTATTTCATCGTCGTGTTTACAAGGCAGCTGGGTTACCCTGGCACTAAAGTATCCCTACCTGAACGACCTTAACGCCAGGGTAATACGAGCTGCTTTGTAAACGCTCTGCTAGGGACGACTCGCCTGGCCATAAGAACGTTTAGTGGTTTCCTTGGTGTATGCAATTTTCTCTTTTATCAAGCGTACAAACTTGGCCCGTGTGGTATGGTGACCCTTTCTGTGAAATGTTGCTCGTAAACCCGTGCTATCTTTGACCCTCACGCTGGGGTAGCCCTTTAGCACTAGGGTTTCCCTACCTGCTCTTAAACCGGGCTTAGACGAGCCCTTTCTGGTGTGTTCATCAGATTTCAGTGGTGTATGCCGGGCCGGAAAGAATAGAGTCGTTTGATTGCAGTTGTCTGAAAATTTTCCAATTTCCAATCCCCGTTAGCGCAACTGAAAGATCGTCTGAAAAGTGAAACTTTTGAGTTTGCCATAGAAGTGGCTGTGTTCAGTGTAGAAGGATATTCTCCGCTGTGCTCAAAAGTAATTGTGATATTTTATAGTTTGTCTCCAATTTTAACGATTTTATTTTTTCCTTAGGAGAAGAAGTACGCGCCAGAGCGCGTTTTTGGCGAGACCAGAGTTTATTAGATCGAGCGAACGCAATGCCTATGAAGTCTTGTGATGCACTTGAGAGGATTGCAGAAGCTGGATGATGGCTGCATATGCCGAGAAAATCCGATGAAGCGAGCTGCAGGACACCTTCCAGTCCAAGGAAATCGGAAACTTCAATGCCAATCCTTTTGTAGCCAGTAGCACATGACTCCAAGCCTGAAGGGTGTCTCCGTTATATATTAAGTCTTGAGGTCAACAATTAACCAAAGTAGATTCATTCTTAAATCGGCTTTGATGATGGTTTCCCTCGCCACTGCTATAGTAAAAACCCGCAAATAAGAACTTAGATTTCAAAAGCCTGCAAGACAAGATTTGCCATTTACACCCTCTTTACAAACCTGTTTTAGGCTTAACTCTCGAAGCAGGTTCTTATTTTATCAAATAGAGTCAAAGCAAAATTTTCATAAACCAAAGGAAATAAGCTCTGTAGTTGTGCATTTTAAGTTTAATTTCACGGTAAAAACCATTTATATAAGAACCTTTTTTAGCTAACTTGAAAAAATATAGGTTATTGTATGCGGGTGCTTACTGTAGCAGCTCTTTTAATGCCCAATGAAAAATGAGCTACGACAAGAGCATTGAAAGGTAGGCCCCGGAAGCGTGCATGCGGAAACAATATATTTCGCGGGAAATACTAGGTCTAAAAATAAATCTACCCGGAAAATGGTTGCCTCTTAAATATGGATATAGATCGTTTTCACATGACGTCATGGTGGCCATATGTGTGTGCCTAAAGAAAGAAACGGCGGCCTTTTTGGTGTCCCAAGACAATCCTCGGGGAATTGAACTCCATTTTTATGTAAATATTCCCTTTTGTTCCAGTAAATCAATATGGCCGCTGGTCACGTGAGTGAAACCCATCTATAGGCTCCTAGCCATGGGCTCCTGTTTGTATTCATTTAAATATCTTGCAGATCTTTTTGGACCTTTATATCCTGCAGCAGTGGAGAACCCGGCTGCATAATTGTAAAAAGGAACCACTAATTCAATCACTGCTTGGGCTTACTGTATTGTATAATAAACATAATTTATGTATGGGTGAGGTAGATTTTAAACTGGAACTGGGTGAAAGTTTCAGTTGGGGGTAGTTAAGATTCCAGGCCGAGAAGAGAGTAAACATTGATGTGGAGGCGGGGCTTGGGCGACTAATTTTTTGTTATTCTCTGTCTACTTTTCTAATATGCATGCAGCAGACGCCCGTTTTGCTGTCTTGCAGAGTTTCTCTGTGATAGGATTATTATTTATTTAAAGTTTGCTAGAGGCCCCATTTGCACATGTACAAATAGACTTGGAAACGAAGATTTCGCCCCGTAAATGGATATAACGGTTTTTGTGTCCACACAATATATCGTTTTTCGTGTCGTTTTTACCGTTCACAGGGAAACGCCAAATGCCATGCATGCTGGGAATCTTTTGTAACATGTGTGCGATAAACTTTCCTTAATCCTTTTCTTTGTTTGTTTGTTTTTATTTTTTGTTTTGTTTTGTATTGTATTGCCTCGATTATGCAGTCGGTGATCTGGTTATACTCTTGACCTCTTCTTATTGTGCTTTTACTGATCCCTGACGAGCCATTCTCGTTATGTCTTAAACTGTCCCCTCTGGAGAGCATTTTTTGGTTGGATGTGACGCTTAGCCGGACATAAAAAAAGATGGTCTGAGCGAAGGGCCTTAATTTTCTGGGTGTTACTCATATCAAAGCAGTATAGTTAGCAAAGTGCTCGCGCCAATGTGAGCAAATGTCCTGATTGTTTCCGGATTTGTCGTGGGTATAATTTTCGTTTTATGGTTGTGTTTGATACAAAGAGCTTGACTCTATTGTTTAGCTTTTGCAATGGGAAATTCTCTTTCCCCGATTCGTCTTTTTTATTGTAATGAATTGACCTGTATTATTGAACAATCACTTTATTTAACAAAGAAAAATAAAGAAGCGAAGAAGATAATGGAAAGGTGTTTGGCTTAGTTTGTCCATGCAAAGAGTCATACAGCCCGAGCCAAAGGGTGCAAATACATCCAATTTTCTTCGGCCGTTTTTTATACTCGAAACGCGTCATTCGCCTGTGACGAACTTCGGAAAACATCAATAAGGGCGCAAAAGGGCCGATTGTACGTCTAGACGAACTATCTTTGGAAGTACGTCTTCCAAGACGCACTGAAGTAGATAGTTCGTCTAGGCGCATAATCTGTCTTGTGCCCGTTTTTCTACTGGACAAATTAAACAAACGCATAACAAATGTTTGCCCAAGTCCGTCCCAGACGGGGAATTATTCGCCTGGTATAGTTGGTCCCGTCTTTACACCAGGGACATTAATTAATTGATTAAATTGTAGACGTATAATTTGTCTGGACGGATTAGGTGTCCCTAGTATAAAAACGGTCAATAAAACAGTTGTACTTTATCTTGGGTATGTCCACGGTTATTTGCTTGAACATGCATTTATTTTGAGGTCACAAGAAAGAGAGATCGGGGGCGAAATAAAAATTGTCTTCGGATCACCTTTTTGGGGAAAAAAATCTGTACACGTTGGAAAAGTGTGTGACAATTTACAATCGGTTAACGGAGAATGAGTTGTTTCTTTCGCCACTGAATCACTTCATCATTTTCGAAAATGCGCGTGCGCCAATTCCAATACAATGTGCACCCTGCGGAAGACACGAACATTGCACTGCCAAATATAAATGAATCAAAGTCTCATCATAACAGTGAGAGGAAATTAGCTGCAAGTAAGAAACAGATCAGTCAGCTGTGGAATAGGAGCCGACAATCTCCCTCACTGCCTGTTGGGGAGGTTTGTCCGTAAGGTACGTACCGAAGAACCTCGCGAGGCATTTTGCTCAGCTAGAGCTTAGTGTGCGGCGGAGACTGCAGAAATACACACTTGTCAGCAGATCGTTAAACAAGTAATTCGATCGTAACATAAATTACTTAACAAAATACGCGTGACCATTCGTGACTTGAAAACTGTAAAAAGGTACACTAAACCGAAACAGGTGATTCATATTTATTCAGCGAATCTGACACCTGCAACGATTAAGGACATGACCGAACACGCATACTTTACACACAATTGTATTCGCTAAATTGGAATAGTTGTGAAGAGAACCGCAATGTTATCGTCACCATGGCCTAGTGGGATAGAGATTTCTAGGTAAGTAAGTAAACTTTATTTAAACACGGTAGCCCATTCAGCTCAAATGATGGTATCCATAGGGGCCTTGTATATCCGCTAGTCCTATTTGACAATTAGACTACAAGTTCGAGTTTTCTATGAGTCCGTTGACTATCTATTGACTCATGGAAAAGTCGAACTCGAAATTGCATTTGACTCGTAGAAAACTCGAACTCCTAGTCTAATTGCTGGAGTAGAAATCCACTCACATACCACCTTCGAATTCATTATTGATTTTAAGATTTGATTTTATTGATTTTAAGATTTGAGGAAGCCGTCCTTGTTTTGTTTTTGCTCAAAGCGCCGGCTTTTTTGCTACTCGCTATTACTTAATAGATAGCGAGTAGCGAGCCAATCAGATTACAGGATTCGTGATAGCATGTGAGTGGATTTCTACTAAAACAGGTTAGTACATTTGTAGTTTAAAGAGCCGTATACACTGTACTTTAATTTCAGTTCAAGGACCTCTGTCACGGAAGTTGTTCTGCCAAAATATTGAATCCTTCTTTACGTGACGTTTACCTTGTGCCCATAAAACCATTCTTTATAATTTAACTTATAGGAGAACGATATCAAACGATTTTTTTCGTTGGAACTGAGTCATTCGTAATGCATTTTTGGACATGCCTCCGAGGTCAAGGGCGCAAATTTGAAAAATTCATAGGCCAATTTTTTCAAAATGCAACTGATCTATTTCCATCCTTGCCATCGGAACAACAGAAGACGATAGCCTCAGTGCAGTAACATGGCCTAGAGTAGGCAAACTGTATTATTATTTTGTGCATTCACTGCTTTAAAGACATCTTTTATAATTCACATGCTACAGTTCGGCCAAAATAGCGTTGCAGAGCCCCTACCATCCGTTGAACTGTGCGAATGTCACCTCAACTAAATGAATAATCTCAGTTTGATGTTTGCCTTTGGTCCCGGAAGTGTATGAATTACCTGGAAATTTGGAGGTCGGCGGCACCTGCTGTATGGGCATCCGACATTCTAGATCGCTGGGATCGATTAAAAGCGGACGACATACTAAGCAAAGTGCATATCTTTTCCTTGGGTTGTGCAGAAAGAGCGATATAAATGATATGTTATAAAGCAAGTACTTCATGCATTGTCTATGCACCGAGTCAAAATACATTTGCGAAGTTTGGAGAGCAGTGAAGAAGCTAGAGCAGCTCTGCTAAACGATCAAACGATCAAACATTTTCGTCCAGCATCGTGTTGGATGAACAGCTTGGACCGTTTAGCCGCCTGTTTCATCTAGGTCGATCAAACATCTTCATCCAACATTTTGTATTTCGAAGACATATTTGATCTTTTAGCCATCCTGTCCAACACAGCTCGCGCACGATGTTGGGGAAAAGTGTTAGATCTTTCAGCCGGGGCTAACAGTTGTGGTCTAGCGATGCACATACAAAATCGGCCAGCGATAAAAAAATGAAATATTTTAGACCCCCGCGTTGCTCAAATCTTTGCATCGCATGACACATTATGCAGCACAAGATTTTTGTTTAGCTTATCGCGACCACACAAGATACAGCAGCAGGGAGTGATGAACATGATCTACATATATCTTTCTACCGATCAAATGCAATGACTGATATGAAAAAACGTTCATTTAATTTGGAGACAGGAAAAAAAACTGAGATCCCACGAGTACATCATCTGTTTCGTATTACAACTTTCTGACTAGCTAAACTCTTTCATTAAATATATACCGTTTAATTGCCTTTAACACTGCATAATAAAAGTTGAAAATGTTATATTACCGAAGTTTTTTTTTTCGTTATTTCCCCCCCAAAACAAGGTTGGTTACTAGTTTTGAGCATTTTTAACGCCGCAAACAACGTGTATGACAGCTGATTTTCCATTAACATTAAAAAAAAAATAAAAAAAGAAAGAAATGAAGCAAATACAAGAAGGATTTACTGACAATTTTTATAAAACTTTCAGTTTGAATTGTTTAGAGCTCCAATGAATCAAATATAATCGAACATACCAGCCACTAGCTGCGATGTGTTTGCTTCACATCTTGTCCAGAAACTGGGCTAAAACAAAGCAATATGCTTTCATGAAAACTAACAACGCGACATGAGCGCGCAGCTTTGCGAATAACCAGGGCATTACCAACACTCATTAAATATTCATCATTTTGCGGGCCGTGCTTGCTGCTTCCACATTAAACTTCGGCAATTTGAAGTACGGATAAAAAAAAACCCCTCGAGCGCTTTCTGTTTCCTCGTTGCTGAAATATTGCAAGAAAGCAGAATTCAAATATGAAAATTCAAGAGATCTCTTTGGTGAAGGTATGGCACACTTCCAAAATCTCTACATACTGAAAGAAAGTGATTCTGAGTTATACATGGATGCAGGTTTCAGCGAACCAATTTTATGCTTTTTGTCGTCTAATTTGTTCCAACGCTTTCCCTTGCCGATGTGCAAGTTTTAAAGCTTACAACCAATAGCAATCAGCAATAATTTATCCCGCTTGCCTTTAGTTGAGCGAACGTACGCATCAATTTCCGATACGAAAACGTAGTTACAAACGGCTCACTCCGGAACAGGTTATTTGCAGGTGTTAGCGTTCTGTTCCTGCTTCACATATAGTCAAATGTTTGGGAAAAGAACTGATGTTCTCAACAATGACCATAACCAGGGCAGTTTTTGCTTCTGTCTATCAATACTCTCTGATATTTCATGAGTTTTGACCACCGGTGATCGATGGCAGTCATATTTACAGCATCATATATTCTTAGTTGGGCTGGAATTACCCTTATGACCAAGCGAATTTACGTATATTTCTATTACGCTTCTTTGATTCCTCAAGTTATGATGGGTTTGGTAGTTTTAAGAGCACTTTGGCCACGAGGAGACAAATATGAAGAGTTTATTCAAATACCTTTCTAAGCATTTCATCATTTTTCCCCAGCCGTATTATTTGCTGTGATAAACAATTTCACTCGTCCTGAAAATCATTGGCTAGAAAGAAAGACAACTTTTATACATGAAAACATATTATTCAGTCTTCGTCGCTATGGAGATAACGTCATGCGTTACGAAAGGCAATTGAAAACAGTTAAAATCGCTGGAAAAAATCTACATTTTGCACTGAGTGGAAGTGTAATCTCCAAACTCCACAAATGGACGTGTATTTATATTTGATCAAAACGTTGAACAAGAAAATTATATCTAACTAAGGGTTACAAATTGAACTTAAGACTTCCAGAATTGCATATATAGTGAAACAAACTGCCCATAAATTTGATTGGCCCATTGCAAGCAGTCATGGTATAAAAACCATTATACTGGCGGTTTAAACAGACATTGCTTTTAACTCATCTTGTGGCCTTGTTTTTAAATAAAACTGACAAGAAATATTCACAAATAGTACGTGGGGTCCACGCTACGAAGCGGCCTGGTTAGCTAACTTAATATCCAACGCGCGCTCGTGGAATAATTTTTAAATTTTAAGTCATGATATCATAGTTTCGAACGTTAAGTAGGTGCAAATTAATGCCAGAAAGGTCTTGTGGTCGCCCTAAGTAATTCCCGGCCGCCAACGTTGGATACCTTTCATTGCGGATCTTGTTACATGGTCTGCTCTAATAGTCTGTGGTGCGTACTCCTACATATACGTCAAGTTAAGCCTTGAAACGTGCATAGTCGTCACTTAAGAGACCACAGTGTGTGTTTGTCGATTACGAACTGGTATATTTATCATTTTTTTCTCGCTCTCTAGCTAACAGACCGACGCGTAAGGACATGCGATTGAACATGAAGTTCAAGTATAAGTAACACGAATTTGGATCAGATTTAACTTCATTCCAAGAGCCTGCTGCAGGATGGATACCATTGGGCGTGTGATTCTCTACACCGTTGTAACATGCGCGATTAGACTGCAACTAACGGAAGGTAAGCTTGCGTCTTTATTGAAACACGGGATTCTATGTATTAAACTGGGGCTTTCAACTTTTTACTCCGAAATTTCCATCGCATTCTTCTGATTCTCAATAATTCGTTTTGCTCTTTTCTTCTGTCAGTTAATTTTGTCGACAACATATACGATTTCCGAATTTGAACCTCAAACATATATTTTATAAATTGATAACGCTGTTACGATTGACTGGGCTTCCGCCATTTATATCCGATTGCGGTTTAAAATTTCTCCAAACGCTTACGTTTTGAATATATAAGTTTAACAGCTCGGTTAATAAGTCTACCATATTTTTTTAATGTGATTTCCTTCCTCAATGAGAACAATTTAGTTGGTGCCTTCTTTATTCAAAAAATATATTTTTGGGGGGAACAAACCATTATGCAAATTGTTTTACCCTGATGGTGTGAAAGCAATCGAATATAACAATAGGACACGTGGTTCGATTTTATAAACAGAGACGAAAAAGGCTTATAATAAGCGATGTATCTAAAAGGGGTTAATATTAAAATAAACAACACTGACAAAAGTGATAAAACCAATATAAAAAATAAAATGGATTAAACCTATTGCGCGGAGAAGTACTGAGAAAAGTCGCATTCGTATAAATTTACAAATCGAAGCCAAAAGGTATCTTTGTGACAAAAACATTCCCTATAGTGTATTTCGTTGTTTGAACCTATCCGAATAGGTAATCAAATCAATTAAATAACAAATACAAGAGAGAGAGAGAAAGAGAGAGAGAGAGAGAGAGAGAGAGAGAGAGAGAGAGGGAGAGAGAGAGAGAGAGTGTGTGTGTGTGTGTGTGTGTGTGTGTCTTTTTGCGAGAGTAAACCTTTTCAATTTTTTGACGGCCACGATAAAAACTAAAGAGGCCTTCCAAGGAACGTTCTGGTGTCACTTTGTCGCTTGTTTTAGAGCCAGGCCGTCATTAGTTTTGTTACGGACAGTGTCACCGTGGTATTTCGTTACTGTCGCTGTAACAAAATGTCGCATTTTTCTGTCAGTTCCTGTCGGCTGTTGGTGGTTTAAAAATATTGTCGCCACATTTCTGGATCATGTCGCCTGTCGACACAACTCCATGGAAGACCTCGCTAAACCGCGAAGATGGCATGTTGTTGACTCATCACTCGGGCCTAGGCCAGGCCTGTCTGAGGTGAATTTTGAAGCAACACATCTGTTTTCATCCTTTAACAAAGATTGCGATGTAATCAAAAGTGCATTTTGAGGGTCTTAAAACAGAAGGGGACCGAGTTTAGGCTGCAAGCGGCCGCTTGTTTGCGTGGCTAACGTCGCTCTTCACTACTGTATAGTCGGGGTCATGTTAAAAGGACACATGGAGGAATATAAAACAAATGTATTCATGCTTGAATACAATCCGCTGATACAAAGGATCGGTTATCGTAAAGAACATTTCATCGAGACAGCAGAAGATGAAAGAGTCACATTAGACAAGGAACTTTGCAGAATTAATACAGCAGATTTCATGGGCAATCTGTAATAATAGCATAGAACATTGTGCACTTTTTCTATGCCAATTGCCTCACCTGATTGCCGCGAATATCTTCTTAATGGGAGACTATAAACTCTTCCGCGAGGTAAGATCTCGCCAAATGCTAGCCGCCTGGTAACACATATTCTAGGAATGCATGGAATCGTGTGGTCTCCACGACTGAAAATAAAACTTTGTAACTTCTATGCTTTTTGTTTTGCTCCATCGCGATCAGAGTATGTCTTTGTTTCATTTGCATGATATTGCCTTGTAAGATATTTACACACTGCAGACTGACTTCAGGCTGCAGAAGGCGATCTTGACTTGACGCATAGATCTGAAATGACAGTTGAAATAAGAGAACAGGCAGAAGACAGATGATTTGCCGCAGACTGCAGACTGGGAACAGCTTTCGCAGTCTGCCAAAAACAGGCAGCGAACAGAAGTGTTCGGATCTCTGTGCGCTTAACAGTCCGCAAACAGTTACAGTCTAGACAAGTGGAGTCCAGAGATGTTGGCGATCAGTTGCCCTGTAGGAGATTACATCATTGGTACATGTCGCAATTCTCAGTGCTCTTGTCCGAAGTTTTGATAACCAGTAATCCTTGGTGCAAGCCTGGCAGAATATCAAGATTGCATTGAACTTAATTAGCCAAAGTTATATCATGAGAAACACTTTATCTTAGTGTGGAAAAATTGTGTTCCTATCAACCCATGCTATTGTATGCATTCTACTTACTCAAGGTAATTACTAGTTTATAGAATTAATGTTTAGGATCAAATTAGCGTCGTTCATGAGCAGCCCAAGAAGTCAGAGTGCCTGTCTAGATTGTATACGTAGGTTATAAGTGCCGCCCTTCCAAAAACACAAAAGCGCACACACACACACACACACACACACACACACACACACACACACACACACACA